>JAMKCH010071067.1:0-81965 GCA_023653785.1 Ophioderma brevispina
TGTTCTGAACTCCTGCATGTGCTATTCACTGTTTAATGACTCCCTAAATATCTGTGTAATTGGCCATCAGATTCTATGATAAAAAGGAAGTAGAAGATAGGGGAGCTACACACTTTAAGCTGCAATGCACGAGTGAAGTGTATTATAAATCAATGACCCTTCAGTCGGGTGGGATAGGTCACCGCGGAGGTGGGGGGAGGGAGTCTGGAAATGAGGCTGGCAGGACCCCACGTTTATATACATCAGATGCAGCAGGTATACGTGGAGAAGAGTACACAATGAGACAATCCTCTAAAGACACTTTTCACCAAAACACCATACGGCCGGGTGAAATTGAGCCCAAAAATAGTACATGTTGACGAACAAACACACATTGTAGAAAACAAGACTTCTAAGGCATAACACACAATTTTAACCACCACCATTCAGCGGCGTTTTACGGAGGACAAATTAGACAAACACACACAGGCTTATAACTATCCAGACAACATACACTACCTATTATAACTTAACACAACAAATTTGAGGTAAATAGCTGAGTGGCCATGAGAGAAAGACTGGGCAAGGGGTTAACGACAAGCAAAAAGAGTAACGAACCAGGATCGGTCACCCACCTTTAAGGGCTGCGTCAAGAATCTTGAAGTTGGTTGACCCACAAAATCTTGAACACAAAACTGGAAATGTGCGGAAAATGTTATCACCCAGTTCTCGAGTTAGGGGGACTGTGGTTTGATATGAAGTCCCATGGGATTTCAATGATTACAGCATCACACCTATTTAGACACCTTAAGAGGTCCCAGAGAACAGAAAAGTTTTGATGAACCCAGGGTCAGATGGCGGCCATCTTGATTTCAAAATGGCCGCCATTTGGTATATTGCAAATCATAACTCAGTTTTGAAGTGCTAGGAACTCGGTTTTGGTGCCGAAACGTGTATGTTAAACACCCCCACAATTCTGGAAAGCATAAAAGCTAGATTAGAAATGAATATTACTCTGCAGACCTTTGTTTGTCAAATGCTGTCAATTACATTTATTGTACATTTCGCAATAATTTCAGGGTGAGTTTCATACAAATTTAATTTTAGTGGTACAGTCTCCCACATCTCCATTTAACTATATCAAGGTTTATAGACAGATGTTGGATTGTGGACCGTAAAAACGATTCTTATAATTCCATCTTGTTATAATTTGGCTGCCATTTGGACACTGTAAAAGTCATTTTTTTTGTGTTGTCAACTTTATTTCAATATAAGTTTATTAATTTTTCATAGGGCATTTAAGTCTAGACCTGATGGTTTCATGCAATTTTGGCTTCCACGAGTCAGTGATATCAACACGATCAGCATTTATTTTACTTCGTACACTAAGTGCCGGTGTAGAATGTGTTATAGTCCGCCGGACTCATAGTCCACCTACAAGGGTAAAAGAATAGGGCACTTGAATCAGTTGACTCTCACGCACTATTCATTGTCGTCTATGGAGCCGTGGGTTTATATCTTCTTTTTAGCTTTCTTTTACTCAGTGTAAAATGGCCGGGCTCTGCAACAACAACGTAATAAAGCGTGAAATTAATGTGGCCTGAAGAGTCAACTGAGGCATGTTCTTCCCGTTGTAAGTGGATTTTGAGTCCAGACGCATATCTCCTGCCACATGTTAAACGCCCGTGCTTTCAATCATTGCTCACGATTTAATGCTTTGGACACTGAATCGCAGTGATGTAACTGACCCCCGATAAAGATAAATGCACAAGATTATCCTTGTTCATAATTGTACATTGTGGTGAATGGCCGAGTGGAGATAATTCGACTCAATGTTACTAAACTCCATTAAACATTTGGGTTAAGCAGAATAACAAAAACACTTGTCCTATGTCATAGAACACCCATGATTATACCACTGTAGAACTGTAGCGCAGTCTATTTTAGTCCATTTAAAACTGCCTGTAGGTAGTCCATGATTGTGTATTTTAGCGATGTGGATAGTCTATTTGGTATGAGTTCTAAAATTGCCTGTGGAATTGTTTATTTGGTATGAGCCCAATGAATTTGATTTAATCAAGAACAAGCACACTATAACCCATTTGCATGAGTCTATATCAAGCAGATGAGATAGGTAGATTGCAGAAAAACAATACAGCGATCATGTATATATTACACTTCTTTAAAAAGTGTACGCGGGTGTTTAATTGGTATGAGTCCACATTCCACTTTGTGTAAGCTATGTTTTACCACCGTGTTAAGTTTTCATCGCTGTCGTCATCATCAACTTTTTATGATGCACGTGTTGACAATGGCCATAAAAACATTGATTTAACTGGCACTGGGACTCCATTTAGCAGTTAAAATGACATTTGGTATATACAGTTTATTTGCACCTTGTGAGTCCCACTGCTAGTTAAAACGCTGGTGTTTAAAACGGTCATTTTAACAGTGTGGCATTGGGTTCGGTCCACTCTTTCTGCATTCCTTGCATTCATCAGACTCGATGAGCTACACAAAGTCCTTGTACAGAATAGTCCCATTCTTTCCACATTTTGCACGAATTAATTGGCACTCAAAATCGGGCACAATCACACTTCACCAAATGAATTACTTGCCATCTGGAGAGGAGGCAAGATGTCATCACTCTGGCTTGAATTTGCTATTCACCATATCTACCCCATCGTAACATTGGGGCTGGGGTAACTTAGGATTAGGTACACCTCATGTACCAAACATTCAGTGTAGTGGGCTCGCATGATATAGCTGGTAAAAGTGCAGCTCAAGTCGGAGCCGACCGACCGACCCTCTGAATGTGCTGCTGTTTTCTTCCTTGTAATCACACATCAAAATTTATTACATCTCCCCAACCTCCAAGAAGCCCACACAAAGCTCATTCTCCATATTCTAAATGCTACCCCAATAATTGATGCCACACTCTGTAAGAATTTATTTCACCATACCAGACTCTTTTTCTACTAGCCATTCTGCGCTACCAAACCTCGTAATATACAATACATGTTTTGCAGAGTATTAGAAGACCACATGCCCCTATTACAATGCTCTGGAGTGCTCAGAAGGCTTCATTTGCTTTCCCCTTTTCATAACTATCATGGCAGATGTCCCTGGAGATTTGCTGGCAAAGGAAATCTGACGTTATTGGATGGACTTGAAACAAATTGGCAATGTAGACAAGTTATATTGCCCCTTTCACAGCTCGGAGTGGCGGAAACATCATCTGAAGCAATCCAATTAAGCGCTGCATCAAGCCTTTGTGTGTCAGTTTATTTACCACCACACCTCATACGGAGATTAACAAATGTACGCAGATTACAATGTTCCTGTTTTGGAAGCTGACGAGACCTTCTTTTCGTGATGTGAGGAATTTTTTTGGTCGCGCGAAGTTACAAAAAAGCAAGAAAACAGGCACATCGTTATGGTCCTGGATGGTCTGTGCCTCCTACCAAGTAGCAACTTTTATAGCTACATGCGAACCAGACGATGCGAGTGATTATGGTACATGAACCTTGTATCTAAATCCATAAGATTACGGCGACCCAATTACTACAGAAGGGATTTAGTGGATGACAATTTCAAGCCAGTGATGACATTTGCCTCCTTCTCCAGTTGCAATAAATTCATTTGGTTAAGTGATTGTGCCAAGTCTTGATGTTTCACCAAATGTGGCAAATGTATATGGACTGAACTGTACAGAACTTACTTGATGTTCCATCGAGTCTGATGCATTCGAACTGAAATTGTGGACCTAAATAATGTCCCCGGGCCCCAGCCTGGCAGATGAGGATAACAACCGTGATTTTAGAACCTAACATTGTCATGATTGTGTTAAACAAGAATAACACGCAGTGATTGATGGTGAGCTTGCTCATGATAAATCCATATTTGTTGGGACTCATACAAATTAAAACAACTCTAAATTGGCTCTTTTTAAAGAAGTTTAAAATAGCTCACTTTGCTGTTTTGTGGGCATTCTGCCTATCTGTTGTGTTAGGATATAGGACTCGTGCAAAGTGAATTATAATAGTGGGAGCTTTGTCTTGATAATCATGTCTGGTGGGAAATCATACAATTAAACACTAAACAGTGCAGTGTTAAGATCTCAAACCACATAAGTAGTCCACATCCAAGCTCTAATACCACTCATGGACTACCCCACAGGAAGCTTTAATGTACTCATACAACATAGAACTGCGTACAGTTCTACAGTGGTGTGATTATGGGTTGTTCTATATGTACATTGATGACAGTGGTTTTATTATCTTGTTTAGAGCCCTCGTCTTACCAAGGGTGTGTCACCCCTGTAAACTTTCCTCGGGTGCATTAAAACGCCAATAACTTTCGCAAAACGCGTCCAGGTAATGGTTTTTTCATTCTTTTTGGTAATTTTATCGATTTTTTATGTAAAGGTAGCAGCACCTTCACAGGGGTTAGGGTATGCCGTCAAAGTCAATGAGTATGTGTGTGTGTGTGGAGGGGGGGGGGCAGCCAAGGATAATTTATGGTACACTTTTATGGTACAATATTCTTAGTATAGCTCTACAACTTTATGTTCATGTAAAACTAGTCAATTGCCACCTTAAAAGCTGAAAACTGCATAAAAATCCAATATTCCTACCTTTATAGTGCAAAATGGGATTTTCGCCTATTTTGTGGAATATGACAATTTTGCAGACTTGCATAGTTTATTACATCATTGTGATGCCATACCAGGTTTGTTCATACTTAGTTTGGTATCAATGGAAAGAAGAGGACCATCGATACCCACTGGTATCAAATCATAAGCAAGGGGTTGGCAAAAAAAACCTTGGTAAGATAGGGGAACAAAGTCATAATGGCTGCCATTTTGAACTACAATTATACAAGATGGATTGAAAGAATCACTTTTTTTACTCTTATACTCTTACCAAATTGGAAACATCTATATATATACATCTTGACTAGATAAATGGAGACTGCGTCACCATAATTAAATTTGTATGAAACTCACCACTAAAATACTGCTGAAAATGTACAATAAATACGGCGTTGGCGGCCATTTTGAAATTGGCGGCCATTTTGAAAAACAAAATGGCTGCCAGTCTTAACGTTCCTCTTCTAATCTAGCTTTATCCTTTCCAGAAGTTTTGGCACCAAAACTAGCTTCCTGGCACATTCACAACTTGAGTTATGATTTAAAAATATACCAAAATGGCAGCCATTTTGAAAACCAAGATGGCCGTCACCTGCCACCCCTTGGAATTCTCCATCAAAACTTTTCTTGTTCTCTGGGACCTACTTAAGGTATCTAAATAGGTGTGATGCTTTAATTATTGAAATCCCACGGGATTCCACAGTCCCCTTGACAATGCTCCAAGCAGTTTGAATTACCAAGACCCAATGTAAATATTGACAAGAATTGTTCACATATCTGGACAAATTGACCCTTGACCTCCTATTGTTGGAAACATCAAGGACTGGACGTAGTTACTGGTAGTTGGATATCTGCAATTCTCGCTAAAATTTCAGGTTTTTGAAATATAACATATGTAAAACAAGGTGATTTGTAAGGTAAATATGTTAAGAAGATTTCTAGTGTAGTGTTATACAGGGTGAGTCAAAAAAAACTTGACCCTGATTGTGTCCGCCATTTTGAATTTTCAAGTAACATATATCTAACATATGTGATATCATCTGAAAGCTTAGTTCATTATGTTTAATTTGCTGCAAAGATCATTCACATCGGTTACGTATAGACCGAGTTACAGTCGTTTGAATCCAGCAGTCGGTTTTCTGCACTGTCCACAGAATCACATTTGCTTTGTTGGGCACCGTGCATTCAAATGGGAATCCGTGGATAGGGTGAAAACCGGACTACTTGATTCAAAAGACTGTAGCTCGGCCTATACTTAACGATTGGTAATTTATCTTTGTCCCATGTCAAATTCAAAGATAATGAAATTAGGCTTTCTGGTGATATCACATAGTTAATATATACTATTTTAAAAACTCAAAATGGCGGACACAATACGGGTAAGTTTTTTTTTGACTCACCCTTATTTTGGTACAAGTCCCCTGCAGGTTTTGCTTTCCTTGTTTTTAAAGTGTTAATGCTTAGTGGAACTCGTCCCTGACTAGATAGTCTACTGTAACAAACCATGTCAAGTGTGTTCACAAGAACTATTCTAGTTATAATCATCCGGACTACCCCCTCACTGGATGGAAGAACGTGATTGTAATTAAAAGTCGATTTAAATTTGTTATCTACTCGCAGCCATATCAAGTTACGAAGAAGAGCAGATCAACATGTTTAACCGGTGTGTGCCAAGTTCATGCCAAGAACAAAGAGTATATGATCATAGGAGTGCATTGTACCCACGGCTTCAACCGTACAGGCTTTCTTATTTCCTTTCCTTGTGGAGCAAATGGACTGGAGGTAATTCTCAAACTTAGCAATCGCCCATACTTTATGCATATCATAAGAACTTCTCAGCTGTGGTGTACAACATTTTTTCAACCTATACTCAAATTCTAGGATCCCATTTCAAAAAGATTTTTAACATTCCGTTTATCTAAACAATCGTTTATCTTTAAGTATTGAGCCCTGATAAGTAACATAATCATTAAAATTATGAAAAGAAAAAACATCATTTTTTTGCAAAGTATATATGATATGTTAGTGCAGAACAATTATGTCTTGTTTGTGGACTATACCAATTTGGAGGCAACAGAGATCTAGGCCTGGGTAATTTTTTTATAGAATTAAGACCATAAACACTTTTTATTACAAGATATGCCCCGGATTAAAATATTTCCAGATGATCCTAATAAAAGGAAGGTATGCTACATGTACATGCATGGCTGTACAAGGGGACCCTTTCATACAAGTGGTATCTCATCTTACTATAATGAAAAATAGCAATGTAAATACATAGCATCTTAAAAAAGGTTGGCCACAGTTGTCTTGTTGAAGACACTGAATGCAGAATACACCTGTGCTTAGGACAAAAAGATAAAATGTGATTACTGCCACTCGTAGCTTACTACACTTTTATTTGTAGGAATGAATGAAGGGTGCAGGTGACCCTCCAGATGAATGAAATTAAAAGACCCGAATACAAATCCGCAGGGAATTTAGGAGTGCGCTGATTGCCTATTGAATTTGACGATGTAAATACTCTTGATGGTGCTGCAATAGCTCTGACGTTGCCACGCATTGGTGTCAGGGTCCAGGGATGGTTAATAGAGACCTCAGATTTGTAAATTAATGAACAGTTCTTGTCTATTTGAAAACCGCTTCACATGTTGTGATCATTCATGAGAATAATTTTTTTTTTTAATTAAGTGAGAAACAAAATAGTATTGTCTAAAAGATCCATATTCTGCTATCTACGAGATAGATTCGTATTAGATGAGGGCTCACCAAAACCATATTCGTTTCCATTGCTTTAAAGCATATATCAGACAAAAATAACTACCCCTTGCTCCTTATAGCACCTGGCCTTTGAGAAGTGAAAGGAGGGGCTTACTTGGGGAGGGGTTTACTGGGGGGGGGGGAGGTAGGGGAGGTGCTTGTAAGCATGGCAGTCACACCAAACCAAAAAGTTCCCATATTATGACCTGACAAACACTTGCAATGCATGTATCAAAATAGCTTCACTTTTCTGATAAAAGAAGAGCTGCCATCATGGTAAAACCCGGCATGTACATCACAAAAGTTGTCATGTGGCCTCTTTTATCCATATTGGGGCTATTTAATCGGCAAAAACACTTGCGCAAGCCAAAGCCAGACTGCGGAATTTTGCACCTTAGACTCGGTCATTTACATTCGCTACTCTAAACCAAACTTAAGCCAGCCTAGAGTGTTTACATGCCTGCCATCACACTTACATTTTATCTTGCCTCTCGTAGCAGCAGTTCTCCTGTGCTGACCCCCCCCCCCTTCCCCGCTCTGCATAAAAAAAACTAGGCCAGGGGCAGGGGGATGCTTTAGTACATCAGTTTTAAAACAAGTTGACAAGATCAAATTGCTTCGTACCGAAGTTCAGGGTTGGTGGAGGTAACAAACTATTTTCGTTAGTCTCCTATACACAGCTCCTATAGGGTTTCACACACTTAAATACTCGGGAGTTCCCATTTCATTCCTGTATAAAATGGCCGAGATGAAAACGTAATTTTATCCCTCAATGGAACATCTCAGAGCTTAAAGGTAACTTTCTGCTTGAAGATCATCATATCTTCTATCCAATCAATCATGAAATTAGGGTGTATCCCCAAAATTTTCAAGCTACGGACCGCGAAGACTAGCATGGCACGTGGTCCTGAGACGGGTCACAGCATTTTCAGTAGGTGTGCCCGTGATAAAGAATACGGTATAAGAATACGGTTAAAATTGTTTTGTCGTGCATCATAATATAAATATCAATGACAACCTTTTGTTGCTATTTCTACAGATGTTATTACTTAATATTGATGATAGCAACATGATTTGCAACCCAGATCTCGCCTTTATCTCTATGTTTTTAGGGTATACTTAGTCGAGGGTCACCAAAAAAAAAAAAAAAAACACCTAATCTGCTAGTGGGGGCTGGACTTACTGTTTCTCACGTATTTACTGGTGTGAATGCCTCATTGTGATAGTTATTGAACGTATTAATGTTCTGCCCAGATATAGTTGGATAACAGAAATAAACAGGAGGAACATTGTGTTAGAAAATTGTGATGCCTTAATGGCAATGAGGAGAGAGGAAATAGAAACAATGACACATAAAATGTGTTAAAATAATAGGATGTTATCAGACATCACACCCAGCAAAATGAAACCGTTAAATAATGTTAAATAGGAAACAGAAAAGGAAAGAAACAAAAGAAAATATTTCACCTCCTCCTACCAAAAGTAAATAGCCTAAATAAATGAATTGGCCGTAAATCATGAATGTCCCTTTTTATTGACATGCAGGGCTAAAAATGTAAAATTAACCTCATTTGAAAAGTTGAAGTTCAATTGGAACCAAACTTGAGTCATAGGTGCAACATGCATGGGATCCTCATTGTTGATGAGGTTAAAGGTCACATACCAAGGTCAAAGGTCATGTGAGGTCAAGTTGTAAGATAGGCTGAAAAATATAAAATTGACCTCATTTGAAAAGTTGGAAGTGCAATTGGAACCAAGCTTGGTTTATGGAGTTTACATGCAATCCCTCATTTGTTTATGAGGTCAAAGGTCATGTGAGGCCTATCATTCACAAACCGCGACGGCAGGCGACACAAGCGGTCCGAGGAAAGATGTATTTTTATTGACATGCAGCATTGACAAGTCATTGCTAAATCTGCTATCAACCCGCTGGCACCAACCCGCTGGCATCAATACGGAAGTGCAACTTAATCTAAATCCTTATGAATGGAATCATCAAGGAGATAATTATTTCGGTCTTCGAAGAATTCGGTTGTGTGGGCCCGGGTGAATGCCGCATGAAGATGTGATGACTGAATACAGTGTGCAAAGAGTGTAGTAAGCCCATTTTGTATCATCCCCTTGTTATTATATGTAAAATCTGTTGTATTTCAGTCCGGAAGCAGCACTGCGTGTATTTCAGGCAGCAAGGCCTCCGGGGATATACAAGGCTCATTACATCACCGACCTGTTTGGTCGCTATGGAGACAGAGCAGATGCACCACCAGCTCCTGAACTACCAGACTGGTGTACTGGTAAGATGTTACCTCAGAGCTACCATAATTTCTGCACCAATACAGAACAGATCATCCAAATTGTATCTATATACATATTAATCCTCCTGGCTTTTAAGCCAGAGGGGGATATTGCAACAATGTATTCCTTCTCTGTGTATATTGTGTGTGTGTATTATTTTTTCCCTGCTGAAACTATTTCGGAAGGATACTATGAAGTGAGTAGCATATGGGTAGATGTCAGGATGGATGGATGAATGTATGTACAAAAAATGTGAACCTCTCTGTTTTGAGTCAAGCCTGTGATATACTTCCAATTGCAGCAAGCGATTTCTGCTCATGAACATGTGTAACACTTGATCTTGGGTCAAAATCTAGTATTGCGCATGCCAATCGCTCACTGCGACTCGTAGTATATCATGGGCTTCATTGTAGGTCTATATATGTTGATGAAATCCAAAGGTATTTGGAGGGAGTGGAGCTTTGGAACTACCTCAACCCCTGCAGGGTAAAAGGTTATCTAGGGGTCATGCAGGGGTCAACGGACACATAATTACACACTGCATAATTCTGAGTTCTGTGTGTGGTTAGGTTGAATGTTGATAAGGTTAGGAAACTTGAGGTTAAAGGTCATCTAGGGGTCAAATGACTGGTTAAAGAGCTCCTTGTGAGGGGGGGTTTGCAAATTTGAAATTGCAGGACCTGTACATTTTTGTGTTTTTGTTTTGTGTTTAAAGGAGAACCCATACAATGAATAATATTCTACAATATACTCTATAAAATAATTATTGGTCACATATCAAGTGATTTCATCCAAAAACAGAATTATATTAACAATAGCAATGAATTAAAACCATCTAGTCTGACCATGCACTATTTAAAATTTGCGCTAGTGTACAACGTGTTATGCGATAACCGCCTGCACATTTGCATCATGCATAACATAGGAAATACACATTATGAAAGCGTCATGTGTGATGATGTATAATGCTACTGTGTACATAACACATACATATCCCATTATACTAGCGTGAATTTCAAATAGTGCAGGGTCAGACAAAATGTCTTTAGTTCATTTTTATAGTTAGTATAGTTCCGTTTTTTCCATCAAACCACTTGTTATATGTTCAGTAATTATTTTTTAGCATAAATTGTATAAGTTTTTCTTAGTACAAGTTCTCCTTTAAGCACAATCAGGGAGATAGTTTACAGGATTACTTACTCATTACTCTCTCTCTCTCTCTTTGCTCTCGCTCTCTGGCACCTCCATATATAGCTAGACCTTTGAATAATTTCATTTTGAAATCTGAAAATTTAAAAGTGGAGAGGAAATTGATCTCCATAAATCAGAAAAATAGTCAAGGTCTAAAGGATGCTGCAAAAATAGAGTAATTACACTTGTGCACAATCCAAAAGGCTATTACAAGTTGCACCAATTTGAAATTTTATAAGGTTTCATAAAAAAAATTGCACTGCTTTCAGCAGGATATATTAATTCAATTGCCACACCTCACCATCAAGAATAGCATCACTTTGGGTAAAGTGCGAATATGATAAACAATTTATGGAGTCATTGTGCGGCTGCTGCTACAGGTTCTTTGGCTACTTAGGATCTGTGTCAATTGAGGAATAATAAGTAGACACAGAGATCCTTGGAGTAGGAAAAACAGATGTTTGCCTCTTCAAATAGGGAAATTGTAGATGCTTACTCATGCCTACTTTCTTAATGGACTACAATTCCTCTTTTATGTTCAAGCATATTAGAGAAAATATTGCATGAAAATTTGTATGGTATTATGTGTATCTCTTCAGGTGCGGATGACAGGGATGATGATGATCTGGAATCAAACAGCTCTACACATGGAGGAAGCAGCTTCAATAGAAGAAATCAACCAAATCAGCAGAAAGATGTAAGAAAGGCATCTTCCATTAGAACAAGGACATGTTAGAAATGAAGGAGGAGAACCCAGACTGCCTGAACTTGTGTGTATTAAAAAAATGCTTGATCACTACAAATGCACACATTTGTGGTGATTCAAGTTTCATTGAGGACAGGCAAAAAATAGTTACCATAAACACCTGTGTTCAATGGCAAGCACAGCCCAGTCTTAAAAAAAAAACCAACATTTGGCCTATAACAGAAGTTAAACTTTCATACATTTTGGGGGAGTGGTCATTTAGGTTATAGGAAAATGTCTTTCTTCCCTTGGTAATGGATGATATTGACTTGGTGGCAACTTTTGGCTGTTATAGGTTCAAAGATATAGTTTTGATGAACATTGTAATACACCAGCTCAGACTTAATTATCATAATGACCCAGCTCTTTTGTCATTGAGAGTAGTATTACTCAATCCTAAGATATATTTTATATGGTAAAACCACTTCTGTAAACATACTTTTAGTTACAGGTTCAACAGCATAGATACCAAATACATGCTATAATTCGAGTAATAATTTCTTGACCCTGGCGTACGCGCACGTTGCTTGCTGCGTGAACTGCATCTACATGTAACCCAGTGGTGCGCCGTTTTGCGGGGAAGTGGGCGTACCTAGTAACATGGCCAAGAAATTAATACTCCAACTATAGACACATTTGTCGTGCATTTTGTTTTTGTCTTGTCTGTAATCGTTTGATTTGCTTTTCCTCTTAGTTCATGGAAGGAGTATCAGGGGTGGACATGGTGACAGAGTACCAGAAGTTGAACATGTTACGTCGCAGAATAGAAGAAATGTGTGAATGGCGCAGGTAATACAATTTCTAACAGTCATTCACACCAGTTTTAATCCATGGAAAATGAACATTTATATAGTGCCATCAGTTTTACCTTACTTTTAATATGAATATAACCATATTTGGAACCTTTCCTAGATAGTTAAATATAAACAAAGAATATTTGCAACATTCAAATGACAAAAATCATCAGAACTGAATTGTTTAGTGTAAGCTGGCCAAAACATGTAACCCTTGGGTGGCATTAAATAATTCATTGATACTGATTTATAAACATTTATTGGAAGAGGAGAAATGGATTGGACACAAATATGCATTGATATTTGTCATTGCACGATGTGTATGTTAATGAGCGTTAAGGGTGTGCTTAGAACGTTTACGGGCGTTGGATTGGATTAATTAATTTTACAGGAGGGTAGTGTGCATTTTTCTTTAGACAATTATGCATTGAATTTCCTGACATAGGCCTTAAATTTTTTTTTATTGTAAACGTGTGTTGTAATAGCGTTTATGAATTTAAGGTTAATGTCTGTGTATTTTTAGTTTCTCGTGCCTGGCAAAATCAATGGCACTTGCGGTCAGTTGACCAGTTCATAATGCATGCGCCACTGCGGGGCTTGCGCCATTGTTCATCGTCAAACTGAGCTCTCGATTTTTTTGCAAATGCACTCCACGCTAAAAGTATTCAGCTATACTGTCTAATTTTAACCAGTATGGCAAACATTATAGGGTGCTATATATTAACAAAGGCCAACAAGTGCATTATATGTATAGAATTGTTACATCCTATATGACGGTCTTTGTCAACTTGCTATAAGCCAAAACTGAACCAGAATGCATGGGACACATTTACACAATCTTTTATCAATTTTTATGAATTCCGCAATTGATCCATTTTGAAAATTGAAAGCAACAACAGTAATTATTTGTTATTTGACTTTTAAACATCTGTTCAAAGATGTGGTAAGTCTACACATCACTATTAAAGATTTAGGTAGTGTTAATGAAGCGCATCCAAATAAAAGGGGAGGCCGGAGTAAGCAGAGGAGGGGGGGGGGTAGACCAAGGAAAAAAGCACAGGGGTGGAGGGGGGAAGAACGAAGCCAGGACAGGGCCGAAACTAATGGGGAATGAGGGGAAGGACAGGGGGGGAGCAAGACGGGGGGAGAGGAAAGACGAACAGGGGGGGCGAGGCAGGAAATAAGAGACACAGGGAGAAGGGGACAAGAAGAAGGAGAGGGAGGGAAAAAAAACGGCGGCAGGGACCTGACAGGGGGAGGCGGCCGAAGGGGCGGCAGGGCGCGGCGGAGAGCAGTGGAGGGGCAGGCGCAGGCGCATAGCGAAAGGGAGGCGCAGGGGCCACTATTCTTGTGTCTCAATTTGTTCTCAATTTCATTCTCAGTCTGAATCTCAATCTTAATAGCCATTCTAATCTTTGATCATGTATTTTCTTTTATTTCACTGCACTCATTTTCAGGAATCATACAGAACTACTGCTTCCCTTTAACATCCGATGTGGATGTACAAATGCATATGTCTCGGTACAGAGCAGGAACCTCCCAAAAATACACACATAATCATTACCCGGTCACTAACCGTGAGTCAGCGATAGCCGATGTCACCAATACACACAATTCCCAAACTGCTCTTTCGTCGTGGCGATTCCACAAGATACGGTCGTGTTATAGATAAGGCTCCCATTTTTGTTTGATTTTCCAGTTTAACCACTGTGTGGTTTCAGAACTCAGTATTTTCCTATGTTATGATGTTGCAAGTCCCAGGTCGTTGAATCTTTTAGGTAGGACAGAAACGTTATTTTGGCAAGTTTATCGGCGTTTCTGTTATGGGTTTCGACTGTCGAATTTGACCCGTGTAAATTCTGTATCCCAAAGGTGGGTAGGTGATAGCACGTGCGGAGAGGTCAGCGGACTTTCTCGTGGTTGATCACCTTCCCTGCACCACAAACACTTATCGTGGTCACTGAAACGTGTCTTTACATGTATCGTGTTCTTTGAATGTATTCAATCAGGTTATTTCAATGTACTTAATCGATCGTTTCTTTTGCCTAGCCGTTTTGGATTACGATCTGAGATACTGTTAGACTAATCTTCATTGACTTTGTCGTTTATTGATTCTGTCTTTTATTCTATTGTTGTCCTCGCTTTTGAGTGCGTTCAATCTAACCTGCTAGGGTAGTCGCTGCGTAGGTGTTTTTTCCTCCTGACATACCCATTGGGTTCTCGTATACCAGGATCTACCCATCCGGTAGTTGGGCTGGCTTAACTATGTCCCACCCGTTGATTGTCCGCATGTCCGCCATGATTCCGAGGGGCCCCGTAGCCTCTCGCGATGATTATCGTTCTTGTTCAGGAGAGAATCGGTGCGTCTCGATGTGTATTGGTCTGGCCGAAACAAATTTCGATGCGCTGGAGCGGGCTACCTCACGGGAATTACGGCCTCGTAGGTCTAATGCTTCTACTCGTTCTTCTACTGGTACTGCTAGCTCAGGGCAGGCCAGTTCGCGGGTAAATTCAGGGGCTCGGTCCCGGTTTATCCTCACAGGGTCCATGGGGCGTGTAAGGGTGATAATCACCTGTATCTGGTCCTGGCCAATCCCTAAGGGCTTATGCCAACACTGGGCCATTCAATAGGGATTATCCGGTCGATTTAATTCCTCAATGCCACTCCAGGCGGATGAATGTTCAATCAGTTGATCCTAATCGGCCTTCATTTGGGCATCACAAAGGGTTGAGACAGCACGGACTGGGGTACCATGCGTGTTCATCCGCCTCAGTTCCTGCAGCAACCTTTTAAGCATCACGGGCGGGGTTTGGGCCAATTGGTCTGGCCTACAAGTACCCCCGCCTGGTTTGAGGCAGGATAAACCGGGGTACCTGGGTACACTGCTTGAGGCAGGAAAACATGGGGGCCTTTCGGGGCCAGGGTACCCGGGCGCCGGTAGCAAGGTACGCGGCCACGAAGGCTTACGCCTAAGTTAGCAGTCACGAACAGGTCAAACCCTGCTTCACAGTGGCGCCTAGTCCGTACTTCTGCTGATCCAGCAGTCGAACCGGTCTCAGTCCTCCTTACCCCATAGGCTCTGCTGTGGATTTTCAGCCGGGAGGAAAGCGACGGGTAATCCACCGGTACCTGGTCCTTGGCCTAATCCCCAAGGGATTATGCCAACAATGGGCCATTCAATTGGGGAGGTAACCGGTCGATAATTCCTTCAATGTCATCTCTCAGGCGATGAATGCTCAGTCAGTTGATCCTAATCGCCTTACTTTTGGGCATTCACGAGGGTTGAGACTTTGCAAGACTGGGGGTACAGGACCGCTGTTCCTGCAGCAGACGGCGAACCAGGTTGGTTGGCTTGGAACGGGGGGGGGGGGGGGGGGGCACCCTCCCTGAGTCCGGATGGCTGCCTCGCGGGGGGTTCCGGGGGCCAATTGGTCTGGCCTACAAGTACCCCCGCCTGGTTTTACTGGCGGGATACACCAGGGCTTTCATCCGCAGGTGTACCCTGGGTACTCTGGCTGAGCTTCGGGGCCAAGGGTACCCGGGCTCAGCGTATCCGAGGTATGCAGCACAGTCGGCTAGGCCTAAGGTAGCAGTCCAACCATAGGTCAACCCTGATTTCACAGTCGCGTATGTAGTGCCGTTATTACTTGATGCATCCCAACAGTGACACTTGGAGCTACTCCAGCGCTGATCACAATCTTCTACCACATCCTCAGGACACCTGTTTCGGACTTAGGGTTATGATGGTGAGGATGACGACGGAGATATGGGACTATTGAGGAAGAGATCGGTGATGAACGCAGCGTGCTCGCACCTATCAACAGTCTGCAGCGGGTAAACCCTTCGGTTCCGTCTCGTTCCCCGCAGATGCGCCGGGACATCATCAGAGCTATGGCCTCTCATATAGGGGAGCTGAGCTGATGAGGTGCACCAGGGAGCCTTGGTGTCTGCGCTGGTGGCTTGGGTACGAACCATCTCACCCGGCGCTTGCTCTCCTGGCCGGCGGAGATCCCTCAGGCTTGGCCAGCGCTTGACATTGCTGAGGGACCGTGGGCCTCGCTTTCCGCGCGTGGTATTCAAACAGGAATTTTGGCACGTCTCGCCTGAGGATACTCCAAGTTACTGAGGTTCCTACTTTGATGAAGATATGCCTAACTTTTCCCGAAGACTGGTTCTAAATCTACACCCGGGAGTTTTCTCCCTTTGGGGGGAGGAGCTTAAGCTAGTTGATTCCCATGGCGGACTGCGATTGGGGCTGCTTTCTCTTCCTAGTCACCAACTTACCTCAGTGACTTAGGAGTGGGCAGTCGAGAGCAGGGTCTTCGCCCTGGGTCGGTGTCGCTGGCGGCAACGCCAGCTAGGCACCAGCCTAAGGAGTCGATGGCCCTAGCGATGGGCTTGGGCGCTGCGCCGCAGAACGAATGCAGCTCTCTTCAGCCGACCTTATAGTGATCGTCACGGATTGCGTAAGGTCTATCTGGCTCTGAATATCCTCTTTGGTGGCGAGTTGAGCAGCGTTTGCGGAGCAGGCTGCAACTCGCGTCACCATTGTAGCGCACGCTCAAAAAGAGATGACGCCACTCAATTCCAAAGGGAAGCGCAGGCGAAGAGAGGGCAAGAAGCCCGAAGCAGTCTCGCAATATGCCCAATCTTCAGCTCCCTCACGCGACCCTCAAGCTCTGTCATGATCAGATTGTGAAGAGCCGGAGGGTCTTCCGGTTCTAAACCCTTCTAGAAGCCGAAGGGGGAAAGACCGGGACGGTTTGAGGGGTGGGGCGAGTGGTCTCAGCCATGGAATTCAGGGACACTTCCGCGGGGGGAATATCCCCCGGTGGGAGGCCGCCTCCCGACTAGATTACTACCGGAGGTTGGGTGGCCAGCGAGCCACACGGGCAGTTAGGTGTTGGCCTAGACACCAGGCAACCGCTTGGAGTTCACCGCCCTTCCCCTCGTCGCTCACAGCTTAGGGATACAGTTCTTCCCTTCGATCTGGAGGACGCGCAGAGGCCCGCTAACGGAGATAGCCGCGGTCACAGCGCAAGGAGGCAATCGACCCCGTTTCCGCCCTTTGGGGTGGGCTTTTGGTCCAGGTGTTCCTGGCACCAGAGAAGACGGTGCGATGCGGCCAATATCCAACTTCAAGCCGCTCAATGCGTTCATCCGTCCCGTGAGTTTTCGGATGGAAACGTTGGCCTCCGTTCTACGTTGCCCAATCAACGGGGCTTGGGCAAGTCTCTGGACTCGGGGGACGCCTACCTGCATGGTCCCATTCACCCGGCCGATCAGAAAGGGCTCGCTTTAGGGTGAACGGGCGGGCGTTCCAATTTCGCTGCCTCCCGAGGTGCTATCTGCGCCGGCATGGGGATCCGCCTGGTGGCGAGGCATATTGACGGGATGACCAATATCTGGCGGACGACGTTGGGGAGTGGGACCCTTTCTCCGCAAATCGTTCAGACAGTCTTTGCTCGGATTTCCTATCGTTGATGGATCTCTTTGCCTCGCAAACCAATCGTCAGCTTACGGTGTATTGCGCCGGTTCAGCGGACCAAGGTGGCATTCGCCATCGACGCTCTATCCGGCAGTTGGGACTGAATGACAGCCTACGCTTTCCCCCCGATCTCCCTCATCCCGAGGTAATTCCGCAAGGTATCGGAGGAGTGGACTGCACGTATTCATGGATAGCCCGTTCTGGCCCCAGCTTCCTCTGGTTACTGCCTCTGGTGGACCCATCATGGGGCCCTGGGCGGTGACCTCAGGTACCGGATCTTCTACGGCAGACGGGGCCCGGAGGCGGCAGCTGGGGAGGAGCATCTGAAGCTGATGCCTGGCCATTGTCCGGAAAAAGTGCGGAGGAGGCCTTTCTAGGAAAGCTGGCGATCTCGCTGCCCAAGGAAGGAGGGCTTCGACCCACAGAACATGATCTCGGCGCGTCTCGCTCATACATTGCATGTGGGCGGGCGAGAGCTGTTTCTCCGACCCAAAGCCCAAGTAGGGCAGATGGCAGCTTTCCTTACAGAACGATTTGAATCAGGACTAGAAGTAGCGTCGGTCACGCAAATACAAATCGGCATTCAGTCTATTCATCGCAGTTTCGTGGATGGGTCAGGCCTACGACTGTGATCTATTCGATGTTGCTGGAGGGCATGTTTAATTCACGTCCTCCTCAGCGGAGGATCTTTCCACCGTGGGACCTATACTCCGTGCTGGAGTTTGGGGAAATCTCCATTCGAACACATTCGAAGACGATTCTGTCGAAGACGCTTCTCTGATAGACCTCACTCGTAAAATGAACTTGTTTTCCTCTTGGTCGTGGGCTCCGGCGTGTGTTCGAAACTGCACGCCCTTTGCCGTCGGTGATGCCTCGCCTCTCCAAACTAAGGAGTTACTCTTCATTTCCGTCCAGACTTCCTGCCAAGAATGAATGTAGTACCTTCTCGGCCTCTCCTCTATACCTTCCAAGATATCTATGCACTAACCTCAGTTCGGTAGATAGGGTTTGGTGCCCGGTAAGGGCACTCAAATGGTATATCAGGAGGACGCGCGTCCTTAGGGGCCCCACTCAACAGCTTTGTATTCCTCCACAGCCCCTCACGCGGCAGCGGCGAGGGCTACCTATTAGCAGTTGGGGTGTTGCTGTTATTCAGGATTCCTCGGCGGTAACTGGAGGCTCGGTCTACAGCTCATGTCTCGGCAACGTGCGAGTTTGGTGGTCCAGCGCGGAGTTCCTTGCGCGAACTTGTCGAGACAGGTCTCTGGCGCTCTGCAACAACCTTTAAGTCAGTTATACCGTCGTACGTGGATTCCCATCGTGGAGCATTTGCTAGGGCAGCGCTTGCAGCGGCCAGACCCTAGCCATGATGGAGGTGAGTACCTTTATGGTGGTACTTTTGGATGCAAACCTGGCACGAATCTACTGTCATTTTGAGGGGACTTATGGATTTGCGCCCGGTAGTATTCCCCTTTTTCTCATTACTCGGTATTTAGCTTACCTATAGACAATTCCTGCTGCTTCTTGCACCTCCTCTGCTACCGGTGCTAGACTGGTGATGTTGTATGCAATTTGTACATCCAAAATCGGATGTTAAAGGTGTATGTGCAGTATTCTGTATGGTCTGAAACAAACACAGTTAGTGTTTTTCATGGATCATAAGAATACCTGCTTACCCTTTATCCGATGTGGAGTCCCGACCCGTCAGCCCCTGCAAGATGCTGCATTTGGTGGAGGGGGTAAGACGCAAACCGAGGAGGAAGTTGAATTGTGGGTTTGGTGACGGCGGCTAATCGCTGACCAGCACGGTTAGGGACCCCCGGGTAATGATATATGTGTGTATGTGGGAGGTTCTGCATCTGTACGAGACATAACAATTTGTTACATCCAACATCGATAAAGGTTAAGGCAGGATATTCTTATGAGTCACAAAAACACTACTGTTTTGTCATTCAGTATCATTGAATTCTTTTCTAGGCAAAGAGTTCTGCCGTGCAGCAAGTCCTCTATGGACCTGCAAAACCTAAAATATCTCCAACAGAAGCAGTACAAAGTAAGCGGAAGGCAGATGGGTAGGTATTGCAACATCTTTCATTGATTTTCTGGTTTTTTAGCTTGTTACAGTATTGGTTAAAAAACCACCCAGGCCAGAAATTCATGATGATGAAGAGGAAGAGGCTACAGCAGCTATGGAGCTCTTCCCATCATACTAGGCCAATACCCTGTAGCACTACTCAATTTGCAGCTGCATTTTAAAATGGTAGTCTGTGAAGTTTACATAATATAAACAAGTGTTTTTATAGCCAACATTGTTCAAATTCTCCCTGCTAACATCATGTCACACTATTACAGTCACCCTGTGGAAAAGTCCCTGTTAATTTATTTTCCAGGGTTTCCCAGAAAGGCACATTCTAAATTATACACTAAACATGCAGAGGTTTTCTAAAAGAGAACGGTGGAATCCCATATCTTCATTAGATTGTAGATAACTGGGAGTTTCACTTTTAGGCTGGGATTTTTGTAAAGATTAGGATTATTTATATTATCTTACCACTTTGAGGGCAAATCAGTATATTAGAACAATCTGTTGAAAGTATTTACAGGTGCATTTTGTGATCCTAGCACCTCATTTTCTGTTCACTAAATATCACCAAGAAAATGTAATTTCCAAGATTTCAGTAGATTCCAACAGAATGTTTTGATGTTATGAGCAAATGTTTGTATCACGTTGCCCTATAGGCCTGTTGTCATTTCTGCCAGTTTACGGAAAATACAAAATTACAAATTGCTTCAAGAGTAGATCAAATTTTGCACGTAAGATTAAGCACACCTGCTATATACTCAGGCCAATGGTTCAGAGGATATAAAAATCTCAACTTCTTTAGGTAAGTTGGGGGTCTGTGGATCACCAAATGCCCCTTTAGCACTTCCTTGGCCCAAGGGCAGCCATTTTAAAAAATTGGGTGATTTTTGGGTGATTTTATAATAGCTGCTGCATGTTGTCTAGGGATAATAATTTCTCCAAATGGTTGATGTTTTTGTTGAGTGAATAATTTTGCTCAAATATATGATATTATCACTAAGGACAAATTGGTATTTGAATAAAAATGCAAGTAAAACAAAAAATGAGTAAATGGTGTCGGAATTTCAATTTTCAGTGTCAATTTTATTAGTGTAATTTTTCCATGAAATAAAAGCACTATCACTAAACTGGGGATTTTTTGTATTGTGTGTATATATATTATATGTCTATTCAATTGTAAGGAGTCATGATGTATTGATTGAGTTTGATTTTTTTTTTGACTCGGTATACGGTATGACCATTTCAACACATCTGATAAAAAAATAAAGGCTTAGTAAAAGAAAAACCTAACCTTTTTCCATGTACATTCAGTTGTTGACCCAGTATTGTCATGATGACTGTAGTCTGTAGCCAGCTGCACGGTGACAGTGTAGTGGAAATGCTACTGTTGTTTTGTATTGTACTAGCAATGGAGCAACCGACATTGATTGATGGGTATTTTACATCACGCACTATCAGTTGCAACAAGGCCAATACAATTAAAAATTCACTGGAAACCTCCAATTTGTTGCTTGCCCACAATGTATAAAATCGGCTCGCAAGCTTCGGCCATGCAGTGCATGCGATTCCAATCAATAGAACCATACACGATGATCAATGAACACACTCGCACTGACTGAGTCTGAGGCTGAAGCGAGTGTCTGAGAGGACGCGGTGACGGCGAAGATTCACACTACTTGTGGGCTAGTTGGCTCCTACGGGGGCATAATTTATATCCACAGCGATTATTGGTTTCAAATGCTAAATCACTTGCCTCTTAAATTCCTTCGGCGTGTCACTAGGAATGGTATTGAAAAAGACGGTTTATTCATTCATTTCGTCGCTGCGGCGGACACGACGCCATTAT
This sequence comes from Ophioderma brevispina, assembly GCA_023653785.1. Classification (NCBI taxonomy): domain Eukaryota; kingdom Metazoa; phylum Echinodermata; class Ophiuroidea; order Amphilepidida; family Ophiodermatidae; genus Ophioderma; species Ophioderma brevispina. The sequence continues at coordinate 21,834 of JAMKCH010071067.1, forward strand.
CTAAATAGATTCAGCTGATTCAGCCGTCCAGTGTTTCTATTCTAGTGTAGCTATTTTCGCAAAAACAGGCGCAATCACTTGTTTGGACTGCTAAATGCCCGATCTTGCCACTGATTTTCAAGAGACTTAGCATGTTTTAACTAAAAATATTTTTGTTTGTTGGTATTTATTTGGGGGCTGGGCCCGGGGGGGGGGGGGGGGTTGGACATTCAAAAATTCCTAAAATTTCTTTAAAAAAAAACAAAAACCGCAACATATGGACTCAAGAACGAGGACACGGCAGTTTTTTTTATTGGGTGTAAATCGACCTGAAGAGGGCGTGAACGCCAGGATTTACGTACGTATTTTCAAATTGGCCGTTTTGGACGTAAACGGCCCCACCAGCTCATATGACTTATACGTCATATTTGTTTGATCGCATCTCGATCACTTGTGCTCACGAGTACGTGTTAAAGGCCAACTCCTGGGGGGGGGGGGTGGGGTTGTGTATGGGGTGTAGGACACAATCTGATGATTGGGCATAGGGGATTTCCAAACGGTAATTTGGGGGGCTGCTACGTGCATTTACTATGGCATTCTCTGTCTCAGTGACATTACAAAATGTAAAAAAAATAAAAAATTGTTCAAAAGATCTTAGTAAAATATCATGATAAAAATGTAAAAATTTATTGATGTCAAATTCCGTCGAGTTAGTGGATTAAACATCGCTGCAAAAACAGTGCAATTCCCAATAACGGTCATTTAGATTAAATATTTGGACCAGGCCTAGCCTTAGTCTGTTGCATGACCCTTCGAATGAAGGAAGTAGCGCCCTCCTACTGTTTAAGTCTTTGAATAAGACTAGCCACTGGGTTATGCCGGAAGTTGATGTCATTCTGTTGTTGTTAGGTGGCATTTCAATTCCCCGGGCCAACTCAGAGGATTTACTAGATGAGGGTTGCACTCAAATTTTCTAAAAAATGATGAACAAACATTATATATCAAAAATCTATTGTCACACTTTAAGCTAACTGGTTTAAGATCTGTTCAATTCTTGCACATCTAGTATAATAATCTTTATATAAACAGATTCTCAGCTAGGTAATTGCCAAATTGTGTTCAAGGTCAGGTGGACAGAGATATTACCCCTTTTATGCCAGACATTTTTTTTCATGATGAATATCGAATTAGTTCACCAAAATTTATAGCTTTTGTATTAGTTAAAAGAACTAAACGACAAACACTTAATTTTGCCAAATTATACATATAGTAACCCAAAATTAGATGATATTGTGACCAATCTGCGAAAAAAAGTAAAGAATCTGTTTTGAGTAGGTAAAGGTGTCTGGATTTCCAAAAAAGATGCCACCAGTGGAGGCTGGGGAACTTAGATTTTTTTCAAAATGGCATCCGAAATGGCCACCGAACATGGTAAAATTCACAGAAAAGTCCTAAATCAGTCGAAAAAGTGATGTAAGTTCCAAACAAACTGTCATATATGTGTATTCGGTTATTGTGAATACGTACATGACATTTCCATGCTGCTAATATGTTCCAAAACCAAGATGGCACCCAATATGGCTGCCAAATCCTTTGAAATTTACACAAAATTAGATATAACTGCGATAAATGTTGACAAAAAAGCACATATCATAGGGGTAGTGATAGGCATTCCTAGTGATTCCTAGGCATTTAATGGTACAAAGGATCAAATCATCCACATCACATGTACCCCATGACTAGTTATAACCTTCATCGCTTAGGTCGTCTTCATTCATTACTATGGCTTCTCCATTTGAGCAGCAACCACAACAATACACGCTGAAACGCATGTCATCCCTTCTCTCCTACAACTACACCCTATTGTCTGGCACTGATTGTCCCCTCTACAGTTGCACCACATACACCTTTCATGTGTTCATTAGGTGCAATCAATCCACTCAACATTTTGGGTTGCAACTTGCCATTGATGTTCAGTTCCCAGCCTCTCCCAACAGCACTTAACAAGGAAGTATCCATATGTTTCCATGTTACTAATTGGTGGTGAACTCTTAGGGCATGTTGAATGCTAGCATCTTCTGTTGGTGGGAGTCTATCTGGGTCAATCTTTCCTCTGCTAGCCTGTTTCAGGAATCTGGTGTGTCACTCCCCCTCAAGACTTTGATTGCACCCAATTCCATATGTGATCTTCATGTCTTCAACTCCAGCGTGTTTGATGCTCACAGGTGATGCATCTGCATCAAAGAAAAGCTTGATTATAACCTCTGGGAAATCCATCTTGTAGATAGCCTTTTTAGTATGAGTGTGGATGTATGACACTGTATCACACCCGAACCATCTGTACTTGAATAGGAACTCATCCCTCTCACAACTTGTTATAGAGCTTATGTCATATGGACCCTCATTGCCTGTTAGAAGATATAAATTGGTTATGTTGGGTGGTCTATGATAGCATAGCAACACCAAAACATATGTGTCCTTTGCAACCACTGTCACCAGTGAGGGTTGATTTGATGCCATATTGATAGCCATCTTGACTATTAATGTGTCTGCATGATCATTTGCATGCTCTTTTGGATGGCAGGCTTTGCCATCTCATGATCCATGAGCTCAATCAGAGAACTCTTATTTGACTCATCGCAAGAAATGTCTCTCTGTTGCATGTGACTTTGGCATCCAACGTGACGTTGTATTCTGGGGACACCTTCCCTCCGATCCTTCTGACATGTTCATGATCTTTTGTTGATGGGGTATTCCCATACCCATCGGAGAAAACTGTGGGTCTGCTGAACCTAGAGCTTACAAACTTGATGTAAGCTTGGATGATGTGCCTAATTGACTGACTGATCCATCTTACTAGGTGCAACAGCCATCCCCCATTAATCACCTCCAGATTTGACATCAGCTCTGAGCTTGGCGTTTTATCAGTTGACTTGAGCTCTCATCCAAACTTGTGTTTTGGAGCTTTCCTCATCATTCGGTCCATCTTAACAGTGCTGTAGGAACAGGAGTCAATTCATACCTGAAAAACAATTCAGAAGACTATATATGACGTGTCTATCTTAGTGTAATTAAGAATGGACTGCAGATGGTAGAAAAAATAGGATTGTTGATTTGCAAACCTGAATATGTTGTCTCTCCCTTTGTCTCTCTCGGACGTAATGATAAGCCTGTTGATAAGTTGATTGTTCTCAATGTCTTGACCTCACCAACTTTCACTTTCTTTTGAAGAGATGATATCAGCTTGCACTTCTTTGATGTTTTGATGGCTCTTCAAAGGTGACTCTTATGTCTAATCATGGATCGAAAAAGTGGGGAATTCGGGAAGCCCTGCCAGGAAAGTGGGCATTTGGAAGGAACACTGCCATTTGAAGGGAATTTATACATAAGATCAGTGGGAAATCTGTGACAAAATGCAACTATCTTTTTCCAGGAATTTAATTTTTTCACGCCCTGTGTCTATGTCCCCGCCGAACAACGTTCGGAACGGGGACTATAAATGACAGCGTCTCCGTTAGTCGTGCGTCGTCCGGTCGATCAGTGATAAAAATGTTAACCCACGTGTACGATTTATTTGGAGTTCCGTTAGGGCGACAATGAGGTGACCTGGGGAAAGAAGCCGGGTGGGTGGGGGGTGGGGAGTGTCTTGACACTGATTAGATTTGGGGCTTAACAATATGCCTAATTAAAGTATCTAATGTAATTTGAACGAATTTTATGAAAATGTTCCTCAAAGGCCTGGTACACGTTTTCTGGAGTTCAGTAAGGCTAATTGATGTAACTGGTGGAAGGAAGCGGGCTGAAGAGGTTTTGGACGGATTACAGTTGGGGCGTATTCTCGGGCACATTGATTATGTAAATGAGCTAGTTAATATGCACAAATTAAGCGTAAATTTGACTCTATTTTGATGCTGTTACAGTGGATACATCAAAACTTCCTGCGCTGCTTGAAAGAATATCATGGGGCCCATCTTTATTGCAATTTGAAATATGTGATATATGCAGCTCACGTATGCAAATGAGCTCATTAAATATGCGTAATTGCTGTATCTCTGAACGGTACATGGATAGGCAAACTTCCTTCGCTACCTGAGACGACGTGCCAACTAGGGGGGCGGGGTGGCGGTGCTTGGGGAGGGGGTGGTGGTAATATTGGGGAGGGGGTTAGGAGGGGGGAGGCGGGTTGTGAGGTACTTGGGGAGGGGGTGGGTATTGCAGGGTGTTGGGGAGGGGGGGGCTTTTAGGGTCGGGTGTTGCGAGTGTTGGGGATTGGGCGGTAGGGTTGTTAGGGAGTTGGGGGCCTTTTTTATGGGGTGTGTTGGGGAGGGGGGGGGGTGTTGCAGGGTGTTGAGGGTGGGTGGAGGGGCGGGGTTCGGGGGGTGATTTTGGGAGGGGGTGGGGTTTGCAGGGGGGTTGGGGATGAGAGGGGTGTTGCTAGGTTTTGGGAGGGGTGGGGTGTTTAGTGGCCTTTATCGCATGTTAGTGATCGCGACTTCGGTGGGACATAGTTTCGCATCGCGTAACTACGAGTCGCCGTGTTCTATCTGGATTTCACACCGTATGTTCGCGTCACACAGTTAACAGCGGTCAATCTGTTGTCAGAGACACTGGATACCTGGAGAAAATACAGAAACCAACATTATCATGTGCAAATGCTGGACATTCTACTGTACTGTTTAAGTGTTGCAGAATGCAAGAAATTACTACTTCGTCAGATCTTTACAATTAGATGGAGCTGCATGGAACAGATATAATACTTCATGAATCTTCAATATCTGGAAAATTAATCTTACCTCTGTGAATGGGTAATGGTTTGAAACCCTTCACATAAGGCCAACACACCATATCATTCTTGTTTGTCACAGTCTTTATGGCCCGGCTCCTGTGTCCCACCACAAATATCATTTCCTCCATACGAGCGAAACGCCGCAGACAGGAGGGCTTCAGATGACAAAATGTCCCAGGCCCATACTTGGATGGACTTTCCGTTTGCATTCTGCCCCTTGTCACTCCCACCAGATGATTTGCCCTTCTCATCAGAGTTTCTTCTATGGTCTGGTCTGAAAACTGACCAGAGAACCGGAATGCAGCTTATTGGTATAGAGACTGCAATTCGGCCAAAGCAACTCAACGCATGCAGATACAATGAAGTTATGATAACCTAGGCTATATATCCCAACAGATAGTGGACATTTCATGATTCGAGGCTCCAGGAGCACTGGCATACCATACCTGACCTTTTTGAGGGGGACCCCGGGGGAGAAAGTACTTCTAATACTTGCCGAAAATAGGCTCTTTTCACATGAATTTTCACATTGCCCCAAAAAGCCACCCCCAAGATACAAGATAAGCCACTGAGGATTGATTTTTGTTGGAGGAGGGTACAGATTTCCCCAAGTGTGATTCCCATTTTTCATATGATAATTTTTCTCTCCTCAATGGAGCCCATTACCAAAAACAACTGATTACTGATGTTGGGTTTGGAGAAGGCGATGGACCGTTGCGAGGCAAATAGTGTACGTTGGTAATGGGCATGTGTTGAGAAGGATGACGAGCATGCCTTAAGAAGTGCTTTTGAGTTTGAGTTGGGATGGTTTGAAGGAGGAGGGGACGTCCACAGAAGACATGGAAGAAGCAAGTGAGGGGGGAGTAGGAGGGTTGGGTTGAGGATTTTAAGATGCTTTGAATTGGGTTACGTGGAAGGAAGGAGTACGGGCGGTTGCTGCGAGTGAGGTGAATCCGGCACCCTCCTTTAACAGGACAAACCGGATTTCAAACTTGTTTTACTACTACTAACTACAAATTTGAGTTGAATCGGTCGCCTTTTGGAATTATACCCAAATTTGGCCCATAGCCAGGTGTGTGTTAATTAATGTGGTTGACCACATTTGTTCGTACATCAAAAGGAAACATTGTGTGGCCCTAAAAATGTGAGAAAAAATAATGAACTTGATTCTAATATCAAAATCTCAATTTGATGGAGAAAAGTGGGGAATGCAGTTGCCTGATGGTTGGTCACTACCTTTATTAGGATCAACATTGAAAAAAATCTCATATTTTAATTGCATCTTTTATACAGGTATATGATGTTAATAGATGGTGAGAAAGATATCTATCTTTTTGATCGAGATCACACAGTATTTGCTGCAACACATCTAACATTTCCTAGGCGGAAAGAGCCATCAAAACACATCGCACACACTCTGTTAGATGGGGTAAATATAATGACTTAATGTAACATGTATAACTGATTTAATGACAGATTTTCAATGTGTTATGTGGAGTCGGTTATCAACTGTAGCAAAGCATAAGTTAAAATTTATTAAATTTCTCTTTTTTTTCTAGTAGGAGCATGTTGCACCCTTTTATCATACCATCATGTAGATCCCTTGATTTTCATTGGATATTCGCCTCAATTTACTGACTAGATATATCCCGTATCACCCCCTTGGAGTGCGTCTCAACATTCATATCATGTCAGTTAGGAACTGCGCATGCGTGACCATGCATCATGACAACAAAAATCAAAAAATTCGGCGTTCATTTTTGACGTAAATCACTGCTTTAATTTAGAGATTTTTAGCAATGTTGAACCGAATTGGAACAAGATTTCAGCATAATCGCTATCCCATACACTAAAAGGCTTTAAAATAGATCAATAATTTTTGTGTCGCCTGCCTTAAGGCAGAAAGACACATAGGGATCACTTTGTCCACTGTAGTCTGTTGTTTGTTGTTGTTGTTGTCTGTTGTGAAAAAGGGTTAACATTTGCCTATAATGTCCACATACTTTGATGGATTTAAACCAAATTTGGGTCACAGGTGCAACATGATATCCCCCATTTGTTGATGAGGTCAAAGGTCACATACCAAGGTCAAAGGTCATGTGAGGTCAAGTTGTAAAATGGGCTGAAAATGTAAAATTGACCTCGTTTGAAAAGTTGAAGTTCAATTGGAAAAACCTAACTGAGTCATATGTTGCAAACATGGGATCCCTCACTTTGTTAATGAGGTCAAAGGTCCATACCAAGGTCAAGGTCATGTTAGTCAAGTTGTAAAAATAGTGCTGAAAATGTAAATTAACCATCATTGAGAAGTTGGCAGTGCATTCGGAACCAACTGGTTTATGGAGTTTTACATGCATCCCCCATTCGTTTATTGAGGAATCAAAGTCCTATCAAGGTCAAAAGTCAATGAGGCCTATACATTCACAAAACCCATGCGACGGCATGAGAACACCAGCGGGAATCCCCTAGGCCCGATGTATTTTGTTTGTCTGTGAATGAAAAGACTGATTGTTTAGGTCTGTTTAATTTTCTAAGAATTCCTTGTCGCTGAAATTCCGTACCTCCTTGCAACTCATTTAAAACAATATGCCTAAAGTCAATTTACCGAAAGAGTGTTTTGTTTTTAATGAAATCAATCCCTTATTATTTTTCTTAGGCCCTAATGTATTGTGCTTGTTTTGTTCTGCTTTTGGGTAATGAATAAATCATTATTCCAGTGAGTTTTGAGGTGACCAACACGGTTATATCCTAGTCTCGGATTCTCGATCTGACTCCCTGACTAGATATAATCTGTATCACCCAAAACTCACCTAATAAACTAATAGTATGGCGGACCTGTGTTAAGGGTTGTGGTGAGATCTCCCCAAGAAATAACCTAAAATGTCAGTAGTATTTGGTAGAGTAGATAAATTTGTATATAAATTATAGGGTACTGTGGTTAGTTGAAAATACTACTATTCTGTGCATCCCAGAATGCATTATGCCACAAGTATATGTAGTCAAGTCATATATACATAACATATTTCACGTATATAATGACATGGTACGCCCTGTTTGGTCGATTTGCTCCACCTGTGGCCAGAGGTTTGGTATCTTTCTAAGACCTTCTCCTCTATTTACATAACTATGAGAAGATTCACACTAAGGAGATCTTGCAAATCCTTCCTATGGGATGTAGGCTTTCCAGATGGTGGTGGTCATGCCAATATGTATGAATTTTTGGGTTTTCCGACCAGATGTTAATCTTTACCGAATTTTACCAACAACGAGCACTCTATATAAAATAATAGCGCATATATATTCTAATGGGTGTTTTTTTGTGTCAGTACGTCATTTTTCTTTCTAATAACTGTGGCAAGAAAACCGTTTACGCTGTACATAAATTTTACCAGTCACGAGTACTCTTTGATTGCCCTGTATTTTTAAGCCATAATGTGTGGGTAGTTTAAAGGAGGCGCACTAAACCGCGAGCTTGCATGAAGTTGATGCATATCTACTCGTACTCGTTGGTGCATTGATGGGATGGAATTTCGAGGCTACCAAATGATTTCCTTCACTGTATGACAACCCAAAATCCACGCATTCTGCTACTGTGGATAAAGGCGTATGGACTAGATAATGAAGGATCTTTTTATAATGGTGGGCAAATGATGGCTTGATAAAAAGAAAGGGCTACTTTTATTTATAACAGTGGAACCAAGGGAGGCCTCATTGTTTAGAAACTCACTACTTTTGCTCATTAGAACAGCTATAGCTACTACGGCTGGCTAAATCCGATGGAAACAACAAATGATATCGAGTAAAAAAAGCTTTCCATGTGGATGGTTACTATGTCAAAGAGAATTCTGACATCAAAAAAGAAAGGTGGGTATAAAGTTTCTGTGGTGTATTATGGTGGACATCACTAGAGTGTAATTGAGAGTCCATATCCACAATGCACACAGTTTTGGAGAATTTCACGTAAGTAAGGACGTCATGTGAATCCCACCAAATCATTTTACAACAAAAAACCCTGAGCTGACACGCATTTTAGCCCACAAAGCACTTGCACTTTAAGGAAATTTTTATCAATGATCATGACCAGTTTGTGGGTACTTACAACTGCTTTGAACATTTTTATTCCTTAGTCCTGATATTTGTTTTAGTACAGTACAGTAATGTAATTGCAAAATGCCATTCTGGGATTGGTTCAAAAACACACCCTGTTGACAATCTATCTGTCCATACTTTTAATATCAGTGTGGTTTTTTAATTTGGTGACCGAAATTACTTTTCTTCTCTGCAGTCTCCTGATAAAATTGAGCAAATGACACACACTCCATCTATAAGTCTTTTTTGTGTTGTTTGGTAGGTTTGTTTGATCTTTTATGTGATGTAATTACGCTTAATTTTCTAAGCCATTGCCTTGTGAGGAATGTGAAAATGGGTAAAGTGGTTCCTTTGAATGGTAGATATTTTGTAAGTGACGCTATTTTTCCTCTTTATTATGATAACAGAAATGGTCAATGTGCATAGAGGTTGCCCTCAAACTTCCCCATATATCGTCATATATGATATCATCAAATTTGAGGTAAAGTATTTCGTCTCATAGGACTTATGTTTGTAAAAATTGTCAAAATGTTTTTTGGTGTTTTGTTTTTGACCAGTCTCATTTAGCCAGATCTCTAAAGTAGTGTTTTAAATCATAATGTTTGGTCTATTGGGAAATATATAACAAAAACCAAATTTTGTGTCCATCTGCAAGAATTGTAGAAGGCACATACGGATTACTCTGGTCGTAATATCTGTGTAATGTGTGTGTGTGTCTATGGTCAAATGTATAACCCTTATTATATTGGCATGCCATATGAGTTTCCGTAGAAGGGCTGCGATGATGTAACTTTGGGAAGGGGTGGGGTGGGGTGACAATGTTTTGGTCGACCTCATGTGACCCCATTTGGTGACCTCATGTGACACTTCAAAAAACCACTACGGCAGACGACACTCTGGTCCGGAAAAAAAAAAACCATAATGTTATTTTTTTCTTCTGATTTTACACTCTAACAAAATATTTGCCTCACAAAGGTTGTCAATTGCACTTGTTGGGTAGTCCAAAATGCCTCAATTTACAAAAGGATTTGATGAAAAATTGATTGTCTACCTCTCATGGCTAGGTTTGAAGTTTGGTGATCCCTGATTTTAATTCTAAAAGTCATTATTCAAGACGTGTCCACAATTACAAAGTAAATAACTTTGAGGACATTTGAGTTATAAAAACAACCAAAATATCAATAGTGGAAATTTAGGGTGTTTGCTATATGAAATGTGGATGTTATTGTCCCCCGCCGAACTAACGTTCGGGATGGGGACTATAAAATGGGCTCCGTCCGTTGTCCCGTATGCCTGTGTATGTCCGTATGTCCGTATGTTTGTCCGTATGTCTGTATTCCGTATGTCTGTATGTCCGACCGTATGTCCGTATGTCCGTGAAAAATGTTAACCCTGGAACTTTTGGGATTCTTTATTTCTGGATGAGCTGAGTAGCCAAACTTTGGTATTTGTAGGAGGGGATATCCCCCCTACTCATCTTTATGTCCGTTCATTCCCCCCAGGGGTCCTCCCCTGGGTCTTGTCGGGGTAGTGGAACAAGGTAAAGGGAAAAGGTCCAAGTTTGCACAGAAAATGTCAACATTGTGTACAATTTATCTGGAGTTCCGTAAGGGTTACGCTTAATTTAATCTTGGGGAAAGAGTAGGTTGAATGAGTTCTCAAGCTGATTAAGCTGATTGATTTTGGGTGTAACTATGCTAATTAAGTAATCTATTTGCATAATTTTATATGGAAATTTTTCCCGCAACGCCCCTTGTTGTACAAGTTTCTAGAGTTCTGTAAGGCGTATAATGATGTAACCTTGGTGGAATGCCGTGCGGAACTGAGGAGGTTTTTGAACTGATTAGATTTTTTGGGCAAATTTTCTTGGGTTGTCGGGTCACTGTCTTTTGGCCTTTGCCAGCCTGTTACAATTTGCTTGAAAAATCGTGAAAAATAACTTAAAATTCGATGTTTCGCCGCTTTCAAGACCCCGTATGGGTCCCAAATTTTAAATGTGGTCACATGATTTTTTACAAAACATAGTGTTGCCAAATTGAGTAAATTATCATATTTTATAATTTAAGTGAAATTTTTCAGGGATTTTTGCATGAGAATTTCAGATTTCTTAGTCCTTTTACCAAAATGTAACTCATTTCTTTATCAAGTTATTTTTGGCGAGCTAGTGTGGCCAAAATTTTAGGGTGAGCCTGGTGCCGTTTTATTTGTCACTATGATCGCATATTCGGTCGTCTGCCTGAGGACATATTTTACGCATCGGCGTTAAATACGAAGTTCGCTTGTATGTACCATTTGTAAAGAATGTAATTGGTAATCTGTCCACTTTCCATAGGGTGGTGGCCACCCTTCTGTTCAATATAGTAACTCGCCAAATACCTCAAAATATGACTACAGCAATACAAACTGTAAACCACCAGCCAAATTTGGGTGGCTCTTGATGGGGTTTTTGTCAAGGGTGTTCACATTTAGGCCAATTATACAATCTTGTCCTCATCTGTTATTCACATTCTGATTGGTCAGCTTTTACATGACCATCAGCTGCAATATGGGTCAAAATGCAATTTTCTTATTAAATCAATATGCCTTATTAGGTAATAGAACAGAAAGAAAGGCGTTTGCAGAATCATCTATGGGCTCATACGGGTATCCTTGCCCGGAAAAAACTTTAAAATAATGCCACTTTGCTGTACCTACCATACGCCCATTAGTTTTTTCTGACCTCCGGACCATTTATTCCCCCTAAACGATACTAGTCAAATCACTTTATTTCTTAAATAAATTACAAAACCATCCGTACAGTTGGGAGTTGACTCTCAACCCTTGGACAGTTTTGAATTAAGAAATAATTACTTGAAAACATATCTTAGAAATCACTTTTATGTGTTTAAACCAATGACGTCCCTTATAATCTTTATGTTTCCTTACAAGTTATTTTCTCACCAGTCTCTAGATTGGGCCAAATTTGCTGATGTAGAGCATGATGCAGTTTCAATTTTTGTTTTTTCCTTAGGCGCAAGCACTGTAGAGACTGTGATTTGGATAGGCGGCTTTTTGTCATCAGTAAAAAACTGCATACCGGTCCCGGCATGAACACTGAAAAATGGTGACATTGACAGAACCAGGAACCTTCATGATGTGAGGATAAAGCCCTTCTGGGACATTACCGCAATTTCACAAAAGGTAGGATCTGTCAACATAAATATTATCATTGAAGGAATTATGCATAGTTTTGAAATGTTGAATGTTTAAGACCTTGTTTCTTTTTATCTTTTTAACATTCTTAATCTAAAACTGTTATGGCTGGTAAACCTGTTATTATGAATTGAAAAAGCAATATTTGATCATTGGTATTTTATTTTAAAGCCGCACTTTCGTGATTACCGACACCTTCTGTTTTATTATTCAGTATTCCACTAGTATTTGTTGAGAAAGCTTATTCACAAAGTTTTTGATTCGATCTTTGATCTATGCGTTATTGTGTTATCAGCAATTGCTTGCTCCCACGGTCCCCAATAGGCCACTGTGGCTGTCGGAACGAAAATACAAAATTTTTTAAATATTTTTAGTTTTTTGCTTTTTTTAATTTATTGAATGTTTTTTTATTTTTAACGGTTCAGATGATACTAAAACTTTTCAACCTTTTTTTTGAGTAAGTCGTGATGAGGGGGACGAGGTTGTGGACTCCTGAAAATGCCCCTTTAAGTGCTACTTCAAGTTTACTAACAATTTTATTCCTTATTAATTGATTGATTGCTCAACCTCAACTTGTAGCTGGAAGGCCCACTTAACAATCTGTTGTATGTGTTGCTATACATAGTACTTGCAATAATGTGTGTGCTTGTGCTATATGTCTGAGGACATCATCTTGGAGAAATTCTTTCCAAGGACATATATCCACCAGCTGAAGACCTTACCAGGTCTCAGATATAATAGCCAAAAGTGTAACATATGGCTAAAAGCATACACTATGGACTTGTATCGTGTACTCATCTCCTAATGTAACACTCCGGATCTTATTTTTCAAGGAGTCAACATTATTGAGGGCATTTTTTACAACACATCAACATATTCTTAGGAATGTTTGTGTGTGGTGCGCATGCTGAGTGAGTGAGTGGATGTGTTGTTGTGTCTGTGCCATATGTGCATGTGCGAGTGAGTAAAATGGAAAAATGTTAACGCCTGCCCTGAACTTCGTACTTTAAATGCAGAATCACTTATTGGGTCAAAGGTCATCTGGCTGTCATGTGGTGATCATTCTTGGAGAATTCTCAAATTATGTTGCCTGCACAAAATTTAAATGGCATTTTTTACAAAGTTAGTCAGGGATATTTCTTTATATCTATGGGTTCTGTAGGAGGTCCATGGATTTGGGTCTGAATGTCATCTATTGTACATTGGGGGTTTTGTTGAAACAACTATTAAAACAAGCAACCCGCTTTTTACAGCAGCCAGGGAGGATAATTGCCTCTCTGTGTGACAACCAATCATTCTTAATTTATTCAGAAGGCTTGCTAAACCCATAGGCTAAACCCATAGGGAATAGGCTAGAAACACATTAGGGGGCATAAGGGTTTAAAAAGGGCTCTCATTCAATTGAATTTTACATTCGGGTTAAATATAGTGATAAGGACGCTAAGCCCACAAAACTCTTGTAATTCTAATGAATAATAATGATTGCGCGAGAACTTTTGGCAAAATCTAGTTAACGAGTTGGTGTTTACACAGATGAAAAAATTTGTGTATTTTCAAAATGTATGGATTAACCAATTTATCATTTTGTATATTAAATATAAAATCTTTGATAGCGTAGTAAATCCAGTATACATCCAGAAACTAAGTTTAAAATGGCCATTTCCATTAGCTATGAGGGAGGTTTTGACAGCAACACTTTGGTACATGAAACAGATGGTCTGATCTTTAAACCATACCAGATGTAAGTATTCAGGGTAGAAGCAAGTGAAGATTTGCAAAAATACCCATGTTTGATAGTCTAGGAAACAACATGCTTTGATCTGTGTCTTTTACTTTGCAATATAGAGAATGCATGAAAGACTAAAGGTGGGTTCATATACTTCATCGGCAGATGTCCTGATCTGCAGACGCTCGCCTTTCAAACATGCATTTTACCGCAGTGCGCTTGTGCATGAGCATCTGGACTGCAAAGCATTGTTTGAAAGTACTAGCGTCATCCCGACCGTCTGCTGGTGAAGTTATGAACCAACCAAGTGCATGCATATAACATTCACAATGGGCTGCTCCATGCGAACCCATGTCAGGGTCTTTGGCAATCACATGTATATAATACTCTTCTCATCTCATCAGATCCCTTTGTTGGTTGCTTCTTTTCTTTTGCTTCTGAGCATGCTCAGAGCAAGACTAAGAATCACCTTAAATAGTATGTAGATGTTTATGTCTGATCATTTTGGTAAAGTTTTGTATTTGGTTAAGTGGTCCGCTTTTAAAGTTATCAATTTAATTCAACCAACTTGGCAAGAGATCAGAGGGTGAGAGGAAAGTTTTACATTAAAAAAAGTGTAAAAGTCATGTAGGGTCATTTTGTTTGCATCGGAAATTAAAGAAAACACAAACCGTTTCTAATTTAAACCATGATGTGTTGCTGAGAGGCAATGGTTTGCAGTCCCGCCATGTTTTCCTTACTCTTTCGGTCAATCTTTGTTCTTGTCTTATTAGTAGAAATACAATTCCTGCCGGTGTCACGATTGGGGAATTAGGAAGCCGCCCACTATCTGAACTTGGGATTTCAAAACTCACACTTACTAAAGTACAGGGACAAGGGTAAGTTTAAAGGAAGAGTGTATACAGAAAATCTTTATATACATATATTGAATGGGCCTTGAGTATCGATACAAAGAATATATGGCACGAGCTAGAAAAATATTGTACGACTCGAAGACGAGTACCCATATTTTTCTGAGCGAGTGGCAATAATTCTTGTATCATACGAAAAAAAGCCAATTCAATATATTATTATCACTATTTAAATATCAGGCTTACTCAAAACCAAAACCTGCGTTGACATTGCTGCAGTCCACTGGCTAGTCTGATCAACAATGATCAAACAGCCCCATGTCTACCAGTCTGACGATATAGTGCTGCATTGATGTTGTTTCCAAATGCCGATGCGATCATATGCAAAAGAATATTGGGGGTAGTTTAAAGGAGGCGCACTAAACCGCGAGCGTGCATGGAGTGATGCATATCTACTCGTACATCGTTGGTGCATTGTGGGATAGGAATTTCGGTAAAAAATGATTTCCGGTAGGAAACCCAAAATCCACGCATTCTGCTACTGTGGATAAAGGCTTATGGCTAGATGAATGAAGGATACTTTTATAATGGTGGGCAAATGATGGCTTGATAAAAGAAGGGTATTTTTTATAACAGTGGACAAAGGGAGGTTCATTGTTTAGAACTCACTACTTTGCTCATTAGGAACAGCTAATAGCTACTGTGGGCTAAATCAAATGGAAACAACAAATGATATAGGGAGTAAAAAGCTTTCCATGTGGATAGTTCTATTGCAAAGAGAATTCTACTAAGAAAAAGAAAGGTGGGTTAAGTTTCTGTGGTGTATTATGGTGGACATCCAGAGAGTGTATTGAGTCCATTCCACAATGCACCAGTTTTGGAGAATTTCACGTAAGTAAGGTCATGTGATCCCACAAAAATCATTCTTAACACAAAAAACCCTGACGCTGACACTCATTTTAGCCCACAAAGCACTTGCACTTAAGGAATTTTTATCATGATCATGAACAGTTTTGTGGTACTTACACTGCTTGAACACTTTTTATTCCTAAGTCCTGATATTTGTTTAGTACAGTACAGTATAGGTACATTGCAATGCATTATGGGATTGGCTCAAAACACCCTCTGTTGACATCTAATCTGTCCATACATTTTAATAGCAGTGTGTGTTTAATTTGGTGACAGAAATTACATTTTCTGCAGTCTCCTGAGTAAAATTGAGCAAATGACACACACCATCTTAAGTTTGTTGTTGTTTGTAGGTTTGTTTGTTCGTCTTTTATGTGATGTAATTCGCTTATTTTAGCCATGCCTTGTGATGAATGTGAAAATGGTAAATTGTGTGCCATTGAATGTAGATATTTTGTAAGTGACGCTATTTTTCCTCTTTATTTGTAACAGGAAATGGTCATTGATAGAGTTGGCACTCAAATCTTCCCCAGATATCTCATATATGATATCATCAAATTTGAGGTAAAGTATTTCTCTCATAGGAATTATGTTGTAAAATTGTCAAAATGTTTTTTGGTGTTTTGTTTTTACCATTCTCATTTAGCACAGATTGCTTCTAAAGTAGTGTATTTAAATCAATAATGTGTGGTCTTTGGAGAAATATATAACAAAACAAAATTTTTGTGTCATCTGCAAGAATTGTAGAAGGCACATACGGATTACTCTGGTCGTATATCTGTGTATCTGTGTGTGTGTCTATGGTCAAAATGTTAACCCTTATTATATTGCATGCCATATGAGTTCCGTAAGGGCTGCGATGATGTAACTTGGTGGAAGGGGTGGGGTGGGGTGACATGTTGGTGACCTCATGTGACCTTGGTGACCTCATGTGACATTCAAAAACCACGACGGCAGACGACACTCTGGGTCCGGGACCATAATGTATTTTTTTCTGATTTTACTCTTAAACAAAATATTTTGCCTCAAAAAGGTTGTCAATTTCACTTTGGTAAGTCCAAAATGCCAGCAACTTTACAAAAAGGTTGATGAAAAATTGATTTCTACCTCTATGGCTAGGTTAATTAAGTTTGGTGATCCCTGATTTTAATTCTAAAAGTCATTATTTCAAGACGTGTCACAATTACAAGTAAATAACTTTGAGGACATTTTAGTTAATTAAAACAAATCCAAAATATCAATAGTGAGAAAATTTGAGGGTGTTTGCTATATGAAATGTGGTGTTATTGTAATTTGTAAAGATTGTAATCTGTAATCTGTCCTTTCCAGAGGGTGGTGGCCAACCTTTGTTCAATATAGTAACTCGCCAAATAAATCAAAATTGACTACAGCAATACAAACTGTAAACCACAAGCCAATTTGGGTGCTTTGATGGGGTTTGTCAAGGGTGGTTCCATTAGGCCAATATACAATCTTGTCCTCATCTGTTATTCACAATTCTGATTGGTCAGTTTACTGACCATCATTCTGCAATAATGGGTCAAAAATGCATTTTCTTATTAAATCAATATGTTTTAGGTAATAGAATAGAAAGAAAGGGTTTGCAGTATCATCTATGGGCTCATAAGGTATCCTTGCCCGGAAAAAACTTTAAAATAATGAGCTTTGCTGTACCTCGCCCATTAGTTTTTCTGACCTCAGGACATATTATTCGCCCATAAACGATACTGCATCACCTTTTATTTCTTAAATAAAATTAAAAACAATCCGTACAGTGGAGTTGACTCTCAACTTGGACAGTTTTGAATTAAGAAAATATTACTTGATAACATATCTTAGAATCAGCTTTTTATGTGTTAAACCAATGACGTCATATATATCTTTATGTTCCTTTCAAGTTATTTTCTCACCATGTCTCTGATTGGCCAATTTGCTGATGTAGAGCATGATAGCAGTTTCAATTTTGTTTTTTCCTTAGGGCAAGCCTGTAGGAGACTGTGATTTTGATAGGCGGCTTTTTTGCATCAGTAAAGAACTGATACAGGTCCGGCATGAACACATGAAAAATGGTGACATTGACAGAACCAAGGAACCTTTCAGTGTGAGGATAAAGCCATTCTGGGACATTACCAATTCAAAAAAGGTAGGAATCTGTCAACATATTATCATTGAAGGAATTAAGCAGAGGTTTGACATGTTGATGTTAGACATTGGTTTTCTTTTATCTTTTTAACATTTCTTAATCTAAAACTGTTATGGCTGGTAACTTGTTATGTTATGAATTGAAAAGCACATATTTGATCATTAGTATGTATATTTTAAAGGCGCATTTCATGATTCCAGCACCTTCTGTTTTATTCATTATTCACTAGATTTGTTTGAGAAAAGCTTATTCACAAAGTTTGATTCGATCTTGATCTTGCGGTTTTGTGTTATCAGCAATTGCTTGTTTCCCACGGTCCCATAGGCCACTGTGCTGTCGGACAGAAAATACAAAATTTCTTAAAGATACGACCGACTTTGCATGTAATATTAGGTACACATGGATTACTAAGGTTAACGGTTCAGATGATATAAAAATTTCAACTTTTTTGAGGTAAGTCGGGGGGACGAGGTTGTGGATCATGAAATGCCCCTTTAAGTAGCTACTTTAGTTACTACATTTTATTCCTTATTATTGATTTATTGCTCACCTTCAACTGTAGCTGGAAGGCCCACTTAACAATCTGTTGTCATGTGTGGCTATACATACGTACTATGCATATGTGTGTGCTTGTGCTATATGTCTGAGGACATCATCTTGGAGAAATTCTTTCCAAGGACATATATCCACCAGCTGAAGACCTTACCAGGTCTCAGATATAGCCAAAAGTGTAACATATGGCTAAAAGCATACACTATGGACTTGTATCGTGTACTCATCTCCTCATGTACACTCCTGATCTTATTTTTCCAAGGAGTCATTTTGAGGGCATTTTTTACAACACATCACATTTCTTAGGATATGTTTGTGTGTGTGCATGCGTGAGTGATTGAGTATGTGTATGTGTGTGTGTGCATATGTGCATGTGCGAGTGAGTAAAAGAGGAAAAATGTTAACCCTGCCCTGAACTTCGTACTTTAAATGCAGAATCACATTATTGGGTCAAAGGTCATCTGCTGTCATGTGGTGATCATTCTTGGAGAATTCTCAAATTATGTTGCTTTCACAAAATTTAATGCATTTTTACAAAAGTTAGTCAGGGAATTTCTTTATATCTATGGGTTCTGTAGGAGGTCCATGGATTTGGGTCTGATGTCATCTATGTGTCATTTGGGGTTTTGTTGAAACAACTTATTAAACAAGCACCCTTTTTACAGCAGCAGAGAGATAATTGCCTCTCTGTGTTGAACAAAAATCATCTTAATTTATTCAGGCTTGCTAAACCCATAGGCTAAACCCATAGGGAATAGGCTAGAAACACATTGGCATAAGGGTTAAAAAGGGCATCTCATTCATTGATTTACATTCTTTAAATATAGTGATAAGGACAGCTAAAGCCCACAAACTCTTGTATTCTATGAATATAATGATTGCGAGAACTTTTTGCAAAATTCTAGTTAACTAGTTTGTTTACACAGATGAAAAAATTTGTGTATTTCAAAATGTAAATGGATTAACGATTATCATTTTGTATTTAATATAAAATCTTTGATAGAGTAGTAAATCCAGTATACATCCAAGAAACTAAGATTAAAATGCCATTTCCATTTTCAGCTTATTGAGGGAGGTTTTGAGCAACAACTTGTACATGAAACAGATGGTCTGATCTTTCAACCATTACCAGATGTAAGTATTCAGGGTAGAAGCAAGTGAAGAGTTTGAAGAAATACCCATGTATGATATTCTAGGAAACAAAATGCTTTGTCTGTGTCTTGTACTTTGCAATATAGAGGAATGATGAAAGACTAAAGGTGGGTTCATACTTCATCGGCAGATGTCTGTCTGCAGACGCTAGCCTTTCAAACATGCATTTTACGCAATGCGTATGTTCATGCATCTGGCGTGCAAAGCATGTTTGAAAGACTAGCGTCAGCCGACGTCTGCTGGTGAAGTATAAACCACCAGAGTGCATGCATATAACATTAATGGGCATGCTCACAACCACATTTCAGGTCTTGCAATAACATGTATATATAACTTTGTATCTAATCAGATCACTTTGTTGTTGCTTCTTTTCATTTTGCTTCTGAGCATGCTCAGAGCAAGACTAAGAAATCACTCTTAAATATGTATGTACATGTATGTATGTCTGATCATTTTGGTAAAAGTTTTGTGAGTTGGTTAAAGTGTCCGCATTTTAAAGTTATCAATTTAATTCAAACCAAACTTGGCTAGAGATAAGTGGGTGAGAGGGAAAAAAAAAAAATGCAAATGGTGCGCCCGCAGGCGGAGTGCCCATCTCTCTGTCATTGGCGTTTGGGCCAGACTCCCTCATATAATGTTGCTGTGGGGGGTTCGCCACTCCTCCCGCACAGCGAGTCTGTTTTGCATTCCCAGCATATGCTGGTACCCATTTAAACTCCTGGGTGGAGAGAGGCAATCGAGGTAAAGTGCCTTGCCCAAGTGCACAACACAACCTTATGCTTATGAGGCGAACGCTGATCCACTGCACCACATGTGCCCTCGAGAGGGAAAGGTTGACCTTAAAAAAGTTAAAAGTCATGTAGGGGTCATTTTTTGCATCGGAAATTAAAGAAACACCGTTTTCTAATTTAACCATGATGTGTTGCGAGAGGCATGGTTTGCAGTCCGCCATGTTTTCCTTACTCTTTCTGTCATTCTTTGTTCTTGTTCTTATTATGTAGAAATACATTCCTGGCCGATGTCAGATTGTGTTGAAGTGGAAGCCGCCCACTCAGAACTCTGTGGATTTCAAACTCAAAATTACTAAAGTGCAGGGACAAGGGTAAGTTAAAGGAAGAGTGTAGTACAGAAAATATTCACGCTTACTGAAATGAACTCTTGCAAACTACAATCATTTCAACTTCCATGAAAACATTGGGATGTTAAGAATGTACAGAATTTCTGACTTCCTTAAAAAAACAAAACTAATTTTCATTGTGGATGTTTTCCCCACGTGATTGTTTCTGATGCATCGTTTGTTCTCAAGTATATAATGATGCGACTCTCTATTTGCTGAACAGCATTTCATTTGTGTTGCCTTTATTTGTGTGTGCAAATGCTGCAATTCCAAGGTCAGCGATTGAGTTTCTAGGATATGAAACCTAACACACAGTGAAGTCACCCTCTTATTCAAGATCGAACAGAGTGTAGAGTTGTTTATTATTTGCACTCATCATTTTTAATCCTGTTGTCACTGTAACATTATCTTGTATATCCTCATCAGTTGCATACCTAATTTTGCTGCATACATATGTATGCATTTTCAGTATGGATAAAGACCTGAACTTAATTTGAGTACAGATTTTCTGCAAAATATAGCCTTAAAGTGACCAAAAAAGATCAGGCAAATAAATCATTTCTCACAAATTATTTTTTTTTAAAACTTCTATCCTAAATATATCTTTACCAACTTACACTAAAACTGAAAAATAATATGAAAATAGAGGGTCACCATGCTTCATCTGAGTTAAAGATGACAGTTTTACTTGGGCTGAAATGCCCTAATCATATAAAGGTAAATGTCTCCACCCTCTCTAAACCTACTCTTATCAGTTTATGGCAGTTTGGTGGTGAACAAGGTCATGACCTTCAACCCCTAACCCTGTTCGATGCACAATGACCTCATATTTGTTTGTATTTATTAGATTGTGTTTATCTATATATGGTAACAGTTTTTAAAATAAATAGTGGGTAATTTTGGATGTGAAAACCAAAAGAGGAATGGAATAGCTTATTGGAGTGTGGCCTTTTCAGTTAAAAAAAATTAACTACTCAGCACTTAAAACATCAGTAATCTAGCTTGTGAACTATGTCTGTGACTTAATCTTTTTGAACAATAGTAAATCATTTGATTGACAAGGCAACAAAGTTGTCGCCCAACTGCTTGTAAATTTAGAGCCAGGCAATGTAAGTGTTAAGATCAAGCTCTGTGTGAAATTTAATTTAAGACTACTGTCTTTATCTTTATCATTGCTATGTCTCTTTTTATAGGCTGGTGCCTACTACAAAAGGTTTGTTGTATGTGGGACACTTTGACAGACCATTTGCTGAAATGAAGGTATGTATTGTAGGATATACTGGACTCTGTAATGTTTATCATTTACACAAGAAAGCTACTGTCACTAAGGCTTAAAATACTTTTTTTGCTTGTCCTCCACCGACCGACTCGGATTTTGAAATTTAGGGGGAAATTATTGACCCTTATTTTCAATTTTCAAAATTACAGAATGTTCACATTTTAAACAGTATTCTTGAAACTTAGAACCTTTCAAATAGTTTCTTGAAACTTCCAAATGATTTTAAAACAAAAATTAAGTAATCAAATTCTTAAATTTGCCCAAATTTAACCCTTATTTAGACTAGACTTTGTTTATATTTTGGCTATGATTTATAAAAAAATAATTAAAAGGTTTTTCTGAATGACTAACCTTGTCCCAAAATTGGCAGTGGAAGAGACAAACAATTTTTTAGCATGAGTGAAATGGCATATCTAATGGAAAGAGTTGCCATGCCCAACATTGTGTGTTTCATTTTACAACTGTGAAATAAATACCTAACAAAGTGCAGTGCAGTATACTCTGTAGCTAGAGACATTATTTGTCAATTATTCTTAGACTGAATAAAGACTGAAATACATTAGTGCTGGTTTCTCTGGTATCCTCTGGGTTCGAGACGTGTATTTTTGTCTTTATTTTAATCCGATGCTCGCCAGTTTCTCAGAGTTTCTGTATAATATTTGTGTAATAACTCTCTCGGGTTGTATCAGTTACTTGATCCTCGCGTGCATTGAATGGAGTTTCGCATTGTCATAGATTCTGCTAGAATCATGCATATAGGTCATCTCCTTCTAGATATTCAATTATTTTTGGACAGATTGCATAGCAATTGAGTAGCAAAATCTGGCTTTTGAAATAGCAATGAATGTATGGATGAGGGCCATTCTTTGGTCATGTTTGTGACCTAAAACCGGTAAATTTTTACTTTTAACCCAATGCTGTTTTGTCAACGTAACCAATCTATTATTACTTTTTACATTATTAATAACCTTGAGTCTAAACCTAACCAAAAATAATGTTTTCACTTTATCTTGATTGGTTATTTGTCATGAGGACAAATGAAGTTGGTCACATGTGTGATGAAAGACGGCAGATGAACAGAAGGGCCATCAGTCCTTTCCCCGACACCGTGACCAACTTTATTTCCCGCCCCCAATGACAAACTAACCAATCTAGCAAAAGTGAAACAATATTTTTGGTAGGTTTAGACTCAAGTTATTCATTTAAAAACAAGGCGGTTCTCGAACCAAATTGTCGCCTGGTTGCGCTATCATTGCTTTATGATAAAAATTTTTTTGCATTGATGATAAGAAGAGAGCAAAAGCACTGCGAGAGAATGTTTTGTAGCCTGAATTGCATTTTGAAAAGTTAAAACAAAAGCTAATGAAAATTCAGTGAACAATCCAACTCATGTACCAAAAGCTACACAATGATATTGTGGCACCTTACTCTATCACCCTTTCAAGTTTAGCCAGCAGAGCATTTTAAAAGGTTAATCGAATGTCTGAAAATACATCACGGTCGTTGGACCGCTAGTGTCATCTGTCGTCACTGTTTGTGAATGGGGTCAAAGGTTACATGAGGTCTCCAAGGTTACATGAGGTCACCAAGGTCCATGGGGTGCCACAAGGTCAACCTAGGGTAACAAGGTCACATGAGGTCACCCCACTCTTCCCCCAGCCCCTCTCCCCGACACACCCCAATGCCAAAAAAAAAAATTTTCCCCCCCCCGCCCCCCCCAAACCCCCCCTTTACCTACACAACCCAACCCCTCCCTGTCGCACCCAGAAGGGAGCCCCAAACCCCGACATCAACCAATTTGTGAATGGGCCAAGTTCACATTAAGGTCACCAAGGTCACATGAGGTCCCAAATCCATGGAGTCACAAATGTCCCACAAGGTCCCCAGGTCCCATGAGGTCACACAGCTCCTCCCGATGCACCGCCACAACACACGCTTCCCACTCGCATATGCACACACACCCTTCCCCCCAAACCCCTCCCCCTCTTTTTTCTCTGTCTCTTTTTTCACCCTTCCCCCCTCCCGATGCACCACACCCTTCCCCCCCGATGCAACACAAAACCCCTCCCCCTCTCCGACTCACCCCCCTTCCCCTCTCCAACGCAGCCCACCCCACCACTACCCCCCCACACGGCCCCCTCCCCAACACCCCACCGCGTCCCTCCCCCAACACCCACCCTTCCCCACACCCACCCTTTTCCCCTCCCAACACCCCCACCTTCCCCCCCAACCACCCACCCTTCCCCCTCCCCAACACCCCCACCCTTCCCCCTCCCCCTCCCCCCTCCCCAACACCCCCACCCTTCCCCCTCCCAAACCCCACCCTTACCCCTCCTTACACCCCTCCCCAACACCCCCACCCTTCCCCCTCCCAAACACCCCACCCTTTACCCCTCCCCAACACCCCACCCTTACCCCCTCCTCACACCCCACCCTCCCCTCCCCCACACTCATCCCTTCCCCCTCAAGATGTATGGTATAGTATTTGTTCATGTAGCAAAGGAATTTTTCATCCGAATGGACTGTTTTAGTTGATAAGCAAGAGGCATATGTACTTAGCTCATTTGCATAACCTAAGCCACAGGTATCAGGAACTTTCACATGGCAAAGAAGATGCGCACGATAATTGGGTTTCGTGCATGACGGAATTTTTGCATATTCCATGTACACGTTTCAAAAATATAGTGATTACTAGTAACCGATTTTTGCATATTACATTAGCTCATTTGCATATGGTAATTATTGGCCCAAAATATGCCAAAAATATTTTTTTCCCCCCCAAATTCGCCCCCCTAATCAAGTAGAGGAACACTCTTCAAACCCCTTCCTTCCACCAAGTTACATCATTACGCCTTACTACACTCCAGATCACTTGCACACAAGCCTTGTGGAAAGGGTTAACATTTTGGACTGGCCAAAGGTCACATGAGGTTCCCCAAGGTCACATGAGGTCCCGAGTGGGGGGGCGGAACCTTTTTTTCGCCCCACCCCCCTCCCGCCTCCTTTCCACACAAGTAAATCATTGTAACCCTTACGGAACTCCTACGCGCACGTCCAATATATCGGGGCAAGCGCTTTTAGCCAGCAGACCAAATTTTAAAAAAGGTTTTTTCTTTTTTTAGAATTGTTAATTATTAGCTAATTAAAATTCATGAATATGCAAATAATCTGCCAAAATCTACACATGAGATTGTGGCAACCTTACTCTATCACCCTCTCAATTTAGAAGTAAATCGGCCATAGCGTTTAGCCAGTAGCACAGCATTTTTTTTAAAAAGGTTAACCGAGTCGTAAACGGACGGACGGACGGACACACCAGATTTTGGACTAGTAGTGCCTCCATGAACTTTGTTTCAGGCGACCCAAAAATATAATAACCGATTGGTTACGTTGACAAAACAAGCATTGGTGAAAGTAAAAATTACGCGGTTTTTAGGTCACAAACGTGACCGAAGATGGCCCATGAATTCATGTTTTTTGTCATGTTGTCTACAAAAGGGTCACATTTGCCATACCTTTTTTCCTGTGTATACAATTGCAACCAAACGTGGTCACCAGGTTATTACATGGCACTACTACCCAGAGTCTTCTATGCCCCAGACCTGTGCGTCCCTGGGTCCCGAGTGTTTCAATGCTCAGGGGTGGATATTCAACCAAGAACTGGTTATATGTAGGTTTATTATTCACATGAACACACGACTAAACTGCCCATGTCATATTTCTATGCCTCAGGGTGTGCTTCCCTGTGTCTCCTATTGTTTCAATGCTTCAGGGGTGGATTTCCACCAGACTTGGTTATGGTGTAGGTTATTATCACATGGCACACTGCCCATGTCATTCTATGCCCCAGCTGTGCTTCCCTGGGTCGCCCGAGTGTTTTGCAATGCTCAGGGGTGGATATTCCAACCAGACGTGGTTTGATGTAGGTTATTATCACATGACACAAAACTACTGCCCCTGTCTTCTATGCCTCAGGTGTGCTTCACTGGGTCTCCTAGTGTTCAATATGCATCAGGGGTGGATATTCCAACCAACTTGGTTATGGTGTAGGTTATTATCACCTGGCAACTTACTCCTGCCCATGTCATTCTATGCCCCAGGTGTGCTTCCTGGGTCTCCTAGTGTTTCAATGCTCAGGGGGGGATATTCCCACCAGACTGGGTTATGGTGTAGGTTATTATCACCTGGCACTACTGTCCTTGTAATTCGGTGCCCTGGGATTGGTCTCTGGGTCTATGTCAGTCCACAAACCTATGCACATTCTGTTCATACCATTACTCTTTTTCGTCTTAGATAGCTATTCCAACCGATGTAGCATATCATGTGACACTACTACCCATGTCATTCAATAACCTGGGGTCCTCCCTTGGTCTGTCATAGAAGTAGGGGAAATGTCAAAAAGGTCAACAATTTACATAACTTTTTTTTTTATATGATAGCTATTCCAACCTAACTTGGGTTATATTATAATGTAGCTTATGACATGATACTACTTACTGCCCATGTCATTCATGGCTATTTTAATTCTGATTAGGAGTTCATTCATATTTGTTTCCATTTTAGGAGATGTGCTAAATATGGAATATCGATTACCAAAATTAATAACAGAACTTTGTATTTTCTGATCCTTGCAAATGTAATAATTGAGATAAAAAAGTACTTCTTAACAAATGTATGGGTTTTGTTTTTAAAATCTTCAGGTAACGAAAGAGCTGAAAGCATATGACAAGAAAATCATTGAGTGCAAGTTTGAAAACAACCAGTGGGTATTCATGAGGGAAAGAAAGGACAAGAGTTTCCCCAATGCCTACACAACTGCTATGGGTAAGTTATGTACTGGTTGAAACATACGGTGTGAAAACCATTTTTTTTTTCACTGAATTAATTTTTCTGACATAGGCCTAAACATGTAGTAGTAGTAGTAAAACCAAAGTTAACAGTAAATAATTATTTCTCTGGGTCACACTTAAAGTGACAGGAGGAGATTTAAATTTCTCTCAAATTGCACATGATCAGTTGTAGACCACCTACCGAGAACATTTCGAAGGTATATTGGATAAACAAGTACCAGGGGTGTGAAATTTCCTTGTTTAAGAGGATTTTCTCTTTTTCCCCTTTTCCTTTTTTTTTGTCCATGGTCTCTCACACCCCTGAAGTACGAAAGAAAACCGCAAACCTTGTTTTGAACTTGCCTGCTATTCTAATCGTCCCTATAGAAAACCCCGCTTTGAATTTCAGTCGTGCACGACCGACTCTGAAATTAGTAAATCATCATCTTATTACATAAAGATGGCGTATTCGGCTTATTCACTTCAGTTGTGATCAAATACAATGGTAAGCATTCCAAATATGCAAAAAACCTGGGTTCAAAAAAAATTGAGGGCGCTTCTCTCTGGAAATGTCTGCATGTCTCTTTAAAGACAGGTACTAGTTTGTGTCAATTTCAATAACAGCATTATAATCTTTATTCTACAGGTGTGTGTAACAGCATAGCCCACCCGGTCACCAAGGAAAAACTGCTGCAATTCATCGAAGATTACGCTCAGAAGCCGGAACCAGTGAAATCTGTACTCAAACGGCCCCATCCATCGAGTCCGGGGAGTCATCACCCTGGTGCCAAAATGGCAAGGACACATCATCCACATGAGTCAAGTTTCTCAAGGACAGACAAAGAAATGATGCCCCCTCCTCCTCCTAGAAAGTAAATCCCAACTTACAAAGCTTGATTCACTGCGAGAGTGACAACAATGTCACTCCGCATGAGAATCTGCCAGGCAGCCAAGAATCTGAAGTGATGAAGTAGTAGGAACTATCTACTACATAGTGCCATGATGTGGGATTGCACTCTGGCCACAGCCATTTGAAAGTATCATTCATAATGACAAAACCAGAATAAACACATAATATCAATAGGGGACAAGTTTGAAACTGATTGGATTGTTTATTCTACTGCCTGCATCCTGTGCAATTCATGAAATTTCATTCTGGGTAAATTTATGGTTTTACACAGGTCTCTGTAAAGATTAGGCAATTAGAGGGCACATATAACATTCAAGTTATGAACTTTTGAAGGCCTATATGGCAAGAATCTTGCAATGCATTTTCTGAGTTTTACATGGGTACTAGTCTTGCATGTCCTACATCCGTTGTCAAAAGGTGTTGCCCGGCTGTAAATGTTACTAAGAATTAGGAATGGGGGTCAAACAGCTGTGCCAGAGTCACTCCACTTGAGTTATTATAGTATAACTCATGCTACACATAACCACTTGATAGTTTGCTCTTGATCAACATGCCACCTTTGGTGGTTACTCCACAAGTACCACTCCACTCTTCAACTCTCTATTGACTGATGGTTAAACACAGTTGGCTACCAGCTATAGACCTATGTCAGCCACACTCCCAACCTGACATGTGGGACTGAAAAGGTGTATGTAGAGTACAGTATAGGCTGGGTGGTACTCGAAGGACCCTGCTGCCGTGTGCCTGGTAGTTCTGTACCCTAGGGTTCATTAGTGTTAAATTTGCTTATGTGGAGGGATGGTGATCCTGCTGCAGCTACACTGGGAATGGAGAATGACCACGTTACCACCCACATGCTCCACACTAATGTGAAGAATTTTGCTGTATCGAAACTGGGCCAAGATGAACAAAGCCTCCATTGTAGAAAATAATGTACTGCAACAGCTGGTCACCAGCTGACACAGTACCAAAGGATGGTTGACTATTGTATAGTGCAAAGATCAATTAATTCACTGGCATTGGTTTATAGTGGTCTACATGGGTGACAAAATAACTATGGCTGTCGCAGTGTCACAAGATTTATGAATGGCTGTCACTGGATAAGAAGCCAAAGTGTCAAAATGTCAAAAGATAAGAACAGCGTGTCGCGAGTGTCACCAGTGTCGACTTTTACCCATTGTAGAATCGGTTATTCACAGTTACACGGTATGCTTCAACAAGTGTAAGTGACGGACACACGTACCACATCACACATGTCAACAAGAATATTGAATCATGATTTTGCCAGTATTTTTACTAGTCATCATAAGTCATGAAAATAATGTCGGAACCAGCTGCAGGTATATGGATTGTATCTTTTTTAAAGGTCCCAGAAATGCAAATTAGAATTGATGTGGTTTGTGTCAAGTTACAAGGAGGGGCTAGAAAGCATTCAATATTTGGGGTGGTGAGGACATCATTAGTGAAAACTATATGAATCTTTTCAGAGCGTAAGTAATGAAAATTCAAGTGAATGGTGTGAATCTATTCATGGACAAGGAATGAAAAATCCATAGTTTAACTAAGTCATGGTAGTGTATTCTTTTTTTTCTGAGCGACCTTCGACCGGTTTTATTAGAATTGAATGTCCCGTAAAGATTGTAGTAGGTGGTTTATAATCTCATTTCCTGGGACCTTAAAACGATGTAAAAAAACCACACCATTTTTGGACATATCTCAAACGATGAAGTAAAATTTTATATCTTATTCAAAAAATAAAAAGTTTCTGCACTTTTCCAGGATAGGAGGGGTAAAATGTTTGCACTACACTCTGTATGTCAGCTAGTATAATAATGCCCATATGGAGTGTCAGTCACTTAAAGGTGCCAACGACGTGAGATTTCACATATCGGGTGTCTCTTAAAATCGAAAGTACTGATTTTTGCCATGAGTAAAGCACTTTCCATCAAAAATATCCCCATCTGAAAGGATTAGACGAGAAAGAAAATGTTTATTTGGTTACAAAAAAATTGTGAATTTACAAGTTCGTATATGAGCAAATACGAAATTCAGCCTATGTTTTACATGAAATACAAGCAAATCCAAATGCCTTTTCCTCTCTTTTAGACATTTCTGTAGCCTAATACAAGGAAAGAAATCTTTTGAGTGTCTAATATGTATGAAATTAATATTAATATATTTATTTTTTCTGTAGAGTTTTTTTCTCTACTTTTTACCTTTAAAGGTCCCAGGAAATGCAATGTGTTTGTGTCAAGTCTACAAGGATGGGACCAGGAACGCATTCAATATTTGAGTTGGTGATGACATGCATTTGTTTGGTCCCATTGATTTTTCAGAGGAGCAAATAGAAAATTCCAGTGACTGTGGTTGTGAAACAAAGAGGTTCTATATAGATAGATAAGAGGTAAAGTTTTACGTAATTTTAGAAATTCATCGTCTCGCATGTTTGCCGACCACAAGAAACATAGAGTACCAACAATAGAAGCAATGGCTGCCTCCGCTTCTTCCACATACTGTGGGTGCCGCTTAACGCTTTGCATATACACTATCGGTAGTGATACAAATTGATGTATTGTTAGAGGTGGCCAGGTGTAATAATAGTTACCTGATCATTTGTGCTCAGATACTCTTTTTTTCCCATAAGGCAATGCGCGCTTAGGTGAACCCAGAGTATTTCATTGAGGCGGATTATTTAAATCAAGACGACTGACGTGTCATTCATTCGTTGTGTGGCCATGGGTAGGACAAATTTAACACCCAATAGCACCCAACATCCAACAACTGATTATATTTTGCCCGGATTGTTTGATCGAATTGACCATTATGTGTGTAACAAGCACCCAAACTAATAATTGTCTGTGCCAATATCAAAATGTCAGCGCCAGCACGGACGAACGGTTTTTATGGTTTTGATGGGCTTCACCCCCTTGGGCTGTGTGCATCTACTCATGGCGCTGACTGATAATCAATAGTTTCACAAACGATGTCACTGGTAGTGTATTATTCTTTTTTTCTGGGCCCTGTATATTTGAATGGAATGTCCCACAAAGATTTGGAGTAGGTTTTCATCTCATTGCCGGGGACCTTTAAGGCCATTCATACTTTTCAGCACGACAAGCAGGTAGTAAATTTACTGCATATGTTACTTCACTGCCAGCCTAGCTGACTGTGCTGAGGTGATGAAACTAGCAGTGATGTGATGATTCTTCCATTTGAGGAAATAATTATACACATACACTTCATGAATAATACCATGCTAAAGAAAAAGACTGACTGCTCTGATTGGTATATGTTACTAATTTGTCCCCGATTGAACAACAAGTTTGAGGGGATTATGTAAAAAGCCTCCAAATGTGTGTCACTTTGTCGCATGTCTGTAAAAAGTGTTTAACTTTAACAGGGAAGAGTTCCATATATATCCGTTTCAAAGTTTCTACATGTAGACAAATTATTTTTGTATTTTGGCCTTAGCGTTTGGGTTTTTGCACACCACCAGCAAAGAGAAAACGTGGGGAGATAAACAATGTTTCCCTTGCCACGCGATTAGCACTCATACTTTCTGCACTGTCGTACATGGAATGTTGAAACTTCGTTGCAGTGCACTATGGGATATCAAAATGATTTTTGACCCAGACCCAAACCGTTAGTCACAATTGCAAAAATTGCTAATCATTTTGCTATTATAGCTGTAATGTAAATTATAATATTTAAAAAAACAGCCGATTGATAACATTTACACTGCGCTCACTTGCATCGGTTGCTATGTACATAGTACAACATAGCAACCAATGGCCACAAAGCTCATACACCCGATTAACCTGAGCCGAAAGCCTCTGGTATGCTTTCCTTATTTTCTGACTCACTTAAAAAAATCTATCCTTTCCTTCAGATCACTGCAAAATTAAGGGAATTTAAAAACTAATAAGACATTGATTAAGATATTTGGTAACATCAAAAAATGATCTGAACCAAAAAAAAAAAGCCAAATTTGACACCCAAACTTGGTGTAACATTTCAATAGAAATTTGTTACACTCGTTTAATGATATATGTGATAAAATTCATATTGACTTTTTATTTTCAGTTTGATCACATTTAAATTCAGTTCTTCAATAATTTGTTAAGGGGGGGGGAAAAAAAATTTTCACATCAAATTCAGGTTTGACTTCTAAAATGGAATTAGATGAGAAGTCTTATTACGGAAGGTAGGTTGACAAGCGTAAACCGGAGGAGGTAGCGAGTCTTGTAACCCCCATTAAAATAGCCGATGTTGGGAAAAAATGGAACAATCTAGAAACCATTTGGGTTTATTCGCTGGTGGTGTGGGGTTTGTGTTAGAATTAGCCATAAATAAAAAAAAAAATGTTTCCGGTAAAAATTTCGTAAAGGGTGGGGGGGACTCTTTCCCTAACATTAGAGTCACATTTCAAAGGCATAAGTCCAATTGAAATTCTAGCTTAGGTCATAGATGCCACATGGGAAACTTCAGTGTAATGAGATTGTAAAGGTATCTGAGGTCAACTTGATTTTCGGAAAAAAATGTTGAAAACTAACATTTGAGTCTCATTTGAAATCTTAGTCCCATTGGGATGCAGCTTGGTTAATAGATTGCAACATGTGAACCCTCATATGTTAATGGGGGCAGTGGTTACATTCCAAGTCAAAATGGCACTGGATCAACTGCTCTTCTGATCAGAAATTATGGCAGGACAAGATCATGAGTGCGATGTATTACTGATCTACTTGTTCTAATGTTTCGTTGTCCTGTCAACCAGTTCACAATCAATTTCTGCATGTGCAATTCTATCTTAACAATTTATTTGTGGAAACAATGAATTTCAAGATAAGGCATAATATTTTTAAATGAGGAATTTTCACAGAAAATACTGGGGAAGAGATTGATATTTCAAGATGTCTGTATTTTACTACTCTCTTGTATTTAGCTTTGGTGTGCATATTCCCTGTGCGATATATTGTATTATTTATAGTTATATTATTTATAAGTGATATTTAAAGGTGAAGCCATTTTCACAGATTGGGGGGAGTTTAATACCCCCACCAAAAAAACACCCTAATGGCCCCACTTTGGCACCAAAAGTCCAATTGAACGCAAAATATACAAAGTATCTTCCTTTTCCTTAATGTACTCAAAATACATATAATAGCGATAACAGTTAAAAACAGTGGCCGTATTCTCAAACGATGTTTAACCTAATCACTGGTTAAATCGCACTTTAAACGCCTCCTAAAATAAACGCAATTCTCAAGCATGGTAACTTTAAACGCTGTTTAAAGTTTTAGCAAAAGACATCCGTTAAATATGCCTAAAACGTTGTTAAACTTAGACTGGTTCCGGGTGGTAGTTTAAGGCGTGTTTTACTTCACGTTTTCATCAATGCCTGATATTTTTCAGCTCTATGTGATACTCGTGGTTGGACCATACCGTCCTTTATTTCTCTATCTTTCTTTGTTCGAGTCCTCCGTTCATTTCTTCTCGTCCTTTTTTTTATCTGTTTAGTATTTGTTTTCTTTTCATAGTATTGAATGATAGCAAGTGCGGCACACGACATAAAACAGTTTTAAATAGGCCCGGGCTTTTGTTCCATCCATTTACAAATTCTCAAGCCCTTGCGAACGTAGACATTCTTGAAATTTACCCGTGGGCATCATGCGTTGCATTTACTACTACTGGAAAGGCATTGCCTGGCATATCAATATTGTTCACGCACACTTAATGATATAGGCGAAGATTAAGTCACAGTTCGGTTGAATGATATTTACGGCGAGGAAATGCAGTTGTTTAGCTAAACTACTTGTTAAAATATTTAACCTGCTTGTTTTTTTAACATGCGTTTAGCTAACCACAGCTTTAGGCCTAACCACCGTTTTTTAAACATCGTTTGAGAATACGGCCCAGTATTATTAACTATTTCAAATTTTGAAGTGTGCAGAAATTTTTGGTCTATATCGGCCAACAAAATAAAAATTGTCGGTTCGGGTCCAATTTGAGGACAATACCACCCTCCCCATCAATTCGGCCTAATGGGGCCCTGGTTCTAAACATTAAAGAATGTTTGTAAAATTTAATACGCCAATCATTAATCGTTTGTCCATCTGAAAAGAGGCATTCTTCAGATAAATATTTTTTTGCAAAGCATCAAGGGCCTGTGATACAGTATGGAGAGATTTCAGGATTCACTCCTAATTATTCCCACAAATCATCCCTGCCCTCAGAAATCATAAACCAGTGCAAATGAAGAAATTTGCAGGATTCACATGGTAGTGTGCTATACTCGGTCCATCTCGAAGTACAGTAGCGATGCGGGCGTAACATTGCACCGACTTTCACAGCTGTTTGACCCTTGCAAATTGGGCACTTTTATTTTTAGAAACATTTTCAGCAGTGGTGACACAATTTTGACGACTGATTTGCGTAGGGACATGCAAGAGTTTATACTTCTGGTCAAAAATCAGAAAAATCCCAATGCGTGCAATTTGCCATAGTCCTACAAAGGTCATGATGTCTATGTTATAGTGCCCTCTTATATGCCACAGTTTTCCATAGAAAGACATAGTAAAACTAGATTTTTAAGAAAAATCATATTTTGCCCGCAATGAAAAAAATCACAGTTGCCGCAATGAATTTCATAAAAATTTACAGAGGATATAGTTAGTGGATGAACATCTAAATCAGTTGTCAAAACTGTGTCGCTGTTGATATTTTTGTTTTTTTGGTTTGTCAAATAACTGAGACTTTCAAACATCTGTGCCTTTTCAGCATGTGCATAGCAAGGCACAAGCGCACTACAACGGAAAAGGCTGCACTGGGTATACGCATGTGGTCTTCAACTTCATACTTCAACTGGCCAAATTGCATCAGTGTTTTCCCTTTAAGCGATTTTTTTTCACACCTTGGGGGTCACAGATCCACTTCCAACAATATGTTCTCACCTAATTTGCGAATTAAGATCAGTAAAAATCTTGACCCGTGATCTGCCACCTTCGACAGTATCTCTGATCAGCGGATATGGGCAATCGACCCATGAGGAGCAAAAGTCATCCCACTGACCTCCTGCAATAAGTGCTAGACAGGAACCAATATGTGCAAGAATGTGAAAATTAGCCAATATACATTAATTTAGGCCAAAATTGGTCACATCTCCCAAACTTTGACGGAAAGTAATATTTTTCTATTTCTTCCCAGATTAGGAAGCAGGGGAGGCAACTAAACCGAATTTTGAGCCAGGGGCAACTCCCTCACCCCCAAGTCACTACAATACTGCTCTCTGATTGGCTTATTAAATGATGTGGACCTCTGGGTAACCATCAAAATAGACATATATATCTGGTATGTACATTCCAATTCCAGCTTATTTTCTTACCTGTATCTGATTGGCTAATTGCTAATAGATAACTCAATGAGTAACCAGTCAAATTGGCTGGTAGTGCTCGGTTCAGGGGGTTAAGGCATTTTGTATCAAAGCACTCACCTGTAACATAGGTAGAATTTCTATACCACTACCATCAAGTAGTTTCCAGTATTGCATTTGGATAAGTGCTTCAATTTATTTTACTGACCTGATATATCTTGTATCATACTCCCCCCCCCCCTGAGTGCATGCACTGTGTTGGGCCAGTAAGCAACTATGGATGCACCAAATCCATGGAAAAAGGTTTGTTGGTATGGATGGAATTGAAATTTTAAAAATTTTAAAAGTTTAAACTAAGTTTATGAAAAGCTTCCCAATTCTTCTGGTATAGGAGACCAAAAGATTAAATAGAACAGGTATGATAAATTTGTTATCTGCTCTTGCCTAGTGCGGAATCCTTGACCAAAAGCTTGCATAACGACTAAATACTAATACTTACCAAGGACGGGTTGATACCAGAGGGTGTTTTGATTCAATCCCATGATGCATAGCAATATGCCCATACTGCACTGTACTAAACACATGTCAGTACTTAGGGAGAAAAAGTATTCCAAAAGTTTAAGAACCACAAGACATTTCATAATCATGCAAAAAAATCCCTAGGTATCAATGCTTTGTAGGCTAAAATGAGCATTAAAGTCAGGGTTTTTATGTGTTAAGAATGGGATTTTTATGTGATCACATGACCCTATTGAGATGAAACTGGTGCATTGTGGGATTGACTCAAAACACCCCCTGTATTGATAAAATTCTTTGAAAATGTGCGGTCCAGGGGATAAAGGTCCTGTGGAGGGGTCCAAATTGATAGATTAAAAGCTTTGATGTGAAAAGTTGGTAGTCCAGGCCTCCCTGGCCCCTCTGTGTATCTGGCTATATTTACTTGGGTGTGGAGTCTTAATCAAACCTTCCTTCATGCATTGAGAAATTACAGGATGGACCCTTTACATACCTTTGACTACCTCATGTTTTTTTTGTATTTACAGTTTTCAACAATTTTTTTTTTTCAGTTTAATCACTTTTTAAACTCTTTTGGTAACAAAAAAAATATTTCTTGCAACCTGTTAAATTTGCAGATTTGAACTTGGCCATTAAAGGTGGTGAAAAATAAAACTTACCTGAAATTTGTGGCATAGCAGAATTGTGAATCCCTCAAAATGATCACATATCTCTTCCCTTTTAGAACTATGGATACTTATGATTCAGCCTCAGTATACTATCCTCACAAAAAACTGCTGATACTGTTCTGAATGGTAGCTATAACAGGTAGGGGACAATCAGGATTACACAGGGGTCAAAAATTTTCAAAATGATCCGGTCATGTTTGACAAGTATGCCCCACATCATTTGTCCAGCCATAAGGATTCCAAAAAGAGTATAGTAATAACAATATTGATTGCTATGATGGGCATGTTTGAAAGGCCTATAGGCCCAAGGCGAGGCGTAAGCCGAGGGGCATAGTATGGCTTTTGCGATAACCGAGGGCCTATATTTCAACCAGGCTCGCGAATACAAAGCATTAATATTTGTTTTATATACGTGAATATCATAGATTCTTGTCATCTGATTGGTTAAAAGAACATTCTAACCAGGATGCTAACACAGGCCTATATCATCATGATCATGATCCTGTCGTTGGGGTCCCTGCCCATCTCTAGGGAAGAAAAAATTAACTTTTCCATCAGATTAAGCTTTGGAAGAGAGATGATTTGGATCCAAAACACACTAAGGGGAGCTATTTGAATTGAGCTAAAGATTAAACTTATGTTCACGTATTTAACCTATATTTGTTGAGGGACCCCAGGTACAAGATCGCCTGTGGTGATCCTGTACCTGGGGTCCCTCGACAGGACATCTCCATGTGTAGGCCATGGCTGGGCATGGAATGCATGCATTGTTTAACATTTTGTGTACTAGGGTGCCAAACTTGTGAAAAATTAACATCAACCTTTCTTGTGTGAGTGCAGTGATGTTGGAGTCCAAACGGCTCGCCGTAATCGCCTTCTTGCCATTTTTTTGTCGGCAAGATGCGTACAATTTCCTTGCATTTCATTGACTCGATGATCGTAGCTCCGAATTCGGCAGTTTACATGGCCTGCAGATGGCCGCGTCATCGATGCCAAATTATAATCCTCGAATATCTTCACGGTGTATTTATCTGCCGTTTGGTATAGCCCTATGAGCTGCATCTCTGATTCATTTCAGATCTTCATCTACAGCTCAAGCATGATTACTGATGGTATGATGTGCGATTCAGCCATTTAATCACAGTACGAGTAAAACCAAAAACGATCAGGGAGACGTTATTCATCTCTTACACAGCTTCAATATGTACACTCATAAGCCGGAGAATAGATTCGTACGACAGGCCTTTACCCGGGAAGAGGTGTCCCGGGCATAGTTCATGAACTATGCGCGCTCTCCCAGGGCATAGTCATTTTGTTAATTCTTGAAGCTCGTGAAATTATGCCTCCACTTTTAAGCAATCAGATGACAGGGATCTATATATAAGGTATACAATTTGTATATCACAACCCAAAAAAGGTTTTTTGAAGTTAAGGTTAAAAACAGCAAAAACAGGTCCAAATGGTTAAATTTCCAATTGTACAGGGGTCAAATTTTTAAGTTGATAAAATTTGGTTAAAAAGGTAGACCAGAATCATCATTCTTTGAGATCTACACGGCGCCATGTGTGGCGCGGGCACCCTTTGCTCTGACAAAATAGGGGAAGGTGCCCCCCTCTAAATCCGCCCCCCTCTAAATCTGCCTTGGTTACCCCTACCCTGGCCTATAGCTACTATTCCCGAAATGCGTATCATGCATGTTTGTGTAGGCCATGGTATACTGATGTGCATAAATGTTGTTTGTCCACTTTCGGTCGGCTCAGGACTACAATTATTAATCCACTACCAAATTAACTTTGATCTGTGATGCACGGAAAGGCAGTATTTGTTTGAAATCCACTTTCCTTGGATTAGCTAGAGGTCTGTGTATGTAAAAAAAACTGTGTAGGTATACAAGCAACTTATTTGATTTGTTGATTGGTTCTTTTTCTCCTTTTTTAACTTGATTGTATAACGTTACATTAGTGTTTTGAATTAGAAGATACTCTGTACGATCCTTTGTAAGGACTATGAGAGGTACACATAGTATAACTGTTATAATATAGCCTAAAGAAATGGGCTGAGGATGAAAAACTTCCCTCTGAAAATCCTCCGGGTTATTTATTCATTTGTACAGTAAACAATGCTTGTTTTGACTCATATTACATGTTGATTCTGAATATGGTCATTAAAGGTGCTTGTTCTGATCGCTTTTGGGACCCCCTGATTTACCCGGAAGTAGTATCAATTTTATTATCAGATGAAAGGCAATATTTTTCTCATTGTGCTCCTGTACCCATCAATATTAGCACGGTAGTGAATAGGACATTGCACTATGCATTATTGCCTCTACCGTCAAAACTGCAAGTTTGATTCCCACGATACTTCAGAGTGTCAGTGTATGCAAGTGTCAGGCTCTCATGGGAAGTAAAAATCACAATAGACAAATATCGGAACAAGCACCTTTAAAATGTATAGGTTTGAAATTGTTGACAAAATTTTACAAATTTGAACTTGGAGAGTGACTGTTGTCACCTGCAGGATCTAGAGGGTTCAACTATTATGACTGTTTAACCCCCTGGCCACTATCACCTATGATACAATCCATTTGATTGGCTCATTATTTACAGGACACAACATGAGATAGCCCTCTGAGTAACCAATCAGAATTGTCCTTCTATATCTCTGTATAAGCTACACCTCTATTCTTATAGTATCTCTATTTGCTCATTACATGATGTTACCTTTTAAAGAGACACTGGCACATTTGAAAAATAGTGCGCCCTCAAGATTTTTCAAAATCGATATTTTTGCATGGTTGTAAGACTTTTATATACAAAAGCCCTCACCCGAAATGATTAAGACCAAAACAGAACGATTTTATAATTTAATGTCGCCGGCGACGTTAAATTCAGCAGATGACGAAAATGGCATTTAACACAAGAACACGCACGCCGTATGCATGTTTCCCATGCTATGCACACTGTTTGATCGGTCTATAACCTTTGTGGTTTTAATATCAGTGAGTACACGTCAAAAATATTCATGTAATGTACACATTTGTTGATTAAAGTTATGGAAAACTTAAAAGTTGGCCTACAAATTACCTGGATGTCTTTATCCTCATATCAATGTCCCTATCTGTTTTGGGGTATGTTATTTTTATGTGTAATATATATCTCTGTTCTTCCAATGGCCTAGACTATCATTTGAAAGCAAATTGAAGAAATTTCAGATTTTTTGAAAATGTGCCAGTGCCGCTTTAACACTCAAACCTGTCGATATGCAGATAGGCAATTGTACTGAATGCATTGGTGTGGTGTCATCAAAAGTACAAATACAAGCATGCAAGGCCAAACTTGTGAAACTGACAGTTTCCTTTGGTGGATATAATATCTATAAATTTCAGCCATCTTGTGCAAAAACTGATAATTATGCAAGGAGATTTGTAATGTTTTTTTTTTTTAGATTAAAAAAAAAATAGAAAACCAGCAATTCAGTAGCAATAGTAATTTAAAGCAATAATGGCACATTTTTTGAAGAGCGCCCCCAATTTTCAAAATTTGATATTGTGGCACAGTAACATTGGTGATTGTCTAGGAAACTATACCTGCGAACGAGAATGCTACAAAATGCGTATTTATCATAAAATAAGCGATTTTGTAATAAGAATTTGGATCCCAGATTGGACTTAACGGAATGCTACGTTTATGTCCGTCCATGATGAAATAGTGCCACCTCGAGAAAATAACCTCTAACTTGATTTGCCTGAACCAGTAAAACAACTAATGGATGAGGGTAGACACGTACATGGCGCTATTTCCCGGCTATTTCACATTGGAAGACAGCCGTTGAATTATTATCGGGATCCCGATAATAATTATTCTAATTACAAAATTCCTTTGTTTGTGAGACACAGACTTTTTCGAGCTTAACCATTCACAGGTATGGTTTACTAGCCAGTTACCAATGCAACCGTGTAAAAATCTCAAAATTTTTTGAAAAATTGAGGGTGCTCTTCAAAAAAATGTGCTAATATTGCTTTAACTTTGTATGTTAGAACAGGTCTTCCTTCTTGGACATGCTATAGCAAACAAACTGAACCAATTATCATGGAAAAGGACATGAGCTCATTTACATATTTGCTTTGATTGGCTCATTACTTAAAAGGTGAACTACTGCCAGATCCTAATATCCAAATTTGACAAAACTTGGTATGTCGGTGGGTAATGAAGCATGCAAATAATACTCATGTATTGCATAATCACTATTTGCACATATTTAATTAATGAGCTCATTTGCATATTTGTCCCTTTCTGGGGGATTTTGCAAGTATTTCTTCAAAAGAATTGTGTTTTTGTTGTTATTTCTTCTCAGCATGTACAGCAGTAGATATCAATACACATTATCATCAAGTGCAAAATCAAATGTTTCAAGCAATAGGCTGTCATTTTTTTTCTTACCCACACCCTCAATTTGTCTTAAAATTGAGATTTCAGCATGGTTAGGTTTATTTTTTAATAGACTAACAGTAGCTGAAGTTCATAAGCTAAATAAGCTGTTAATAGCATTAATCTATGCCTAGAAACAATAAAAGCAGGGATTCCCAATTTTTCATGAGCACCATTGCACAGATGATGGTTAACTTTAAATCAAATTTTTGTTACCTTTCTTTTTATCCCTCTACCAGGGCTGCCAAGAGAAATTGCAGGCCCAGGACCCCATTCATACGGGCTCTGAACACCAGGTTTATTCAATTTTTGCAGATCCTGTATTTTTTTGTACAGGTCCTTTAGGTACCTAGGCCATGGGGAAATTACCCTTTGACCTCCCCTCTTGGTGGTACTGCCCTCTACTCTGTAGATTCTGTATAGGTTGCAATACATACATCAGTGGATTTGAGATCATCTCAAAAACTACTGACATATAAGACCTGTTTGGACTTGCTGGAATGCATTTTTCATACGGATTCTGAATATGCTCATGAAAATCCATATTTTGGAATTTTGTGGTGAAAATGAAATATTTTAACTCTATTACTTGAGCACCCTGAGGGTTAATTTGAAATGAGTGACTTTGTGGAGATTTCTGAGTTATTCAAAGAAGCTGGCAGCCAAGAAATCTTAAATTCAGATGTCTTCATTGGTATAATACGCGTATATACGTAAACCCAACAATTTTGACAAAAATCCTGAATTTTGTATATGTTATCAAGCAAAATTTTTTTGAAGGATCAACTCCACTGTAAGGTTTATTTTTGTTTATTTTTATGAAAAATGCACTAGGATGAGGTCATAAATAGGCCATGGTGATGCCCATGACCAGCAAATCCAGATTAAAAAAAAACATTTTCCCATAAATCAGTCTATTGCTTCAAAGGGTTACTTAAAGGTGGGTGACCTGATCATGTTCCAATATTTTTCAAATGTAAGGTTTCTCCCTCACATGCAAGCATATCCCCCAAAAATATTTTAAGTTAAATCGCTTCATCTGTTTGGATAGTAGAAGCTTAAAGGGATAAGCAGCGATTTACTGATCTGAAACATCAAAAAAATCATAAAAATTTGTATTTGGTATTTTTGTGACTGGCATGGATGTACTAACATTCCCTACAAATGGTTCGGTTGAAATCTGTGCATTAAAGACAAGGCAGCACTTTTTATCAGATTCTGTAATTTCTATACATGCGAATTGGTCATGGTCGATCGGTCTACAGCCTACATCCCGGCCTGCATCCTCTGGCATACATCGATTTTGAAAAAAAAATGAACTCTCATGGTTACCACTTTTATGTTGAGTTGAGGGACCGGATCAAATTGGCCCATAGGACAGTGTGTGTATGTGTGTGTGTGGACTAGTCACAGTAGTCGACCACATTTAGGGACGTTTTGGTTCATAATATTAAAAGGAAACATCCCCGCCCCTTAAATTTCATGGGGTAATGAAAAAAATACAGCTGTGCTTAGGATACAAAAATCCCAATTGGTGGGATATGGTTGTCAATTGTGTCATCCACCCTTAATGATGTTAAAAATAGTAATTTACCCTTTATGATACTTAGTAGGGTATATGTGAAATACAAAACATGCCTACCTAGGTGATTGTAAAATGATGGTGGCAATTGGTGGTGACAAAGGTTCCTTACATGGAATACATTAATGTATAGAATACCAAATAAAGTGACCCGGTATTTATGAATTTCAACAAGTGTACTGTGTTTTTTCCCCTTTTAGTTCGATTAAAGGGACATTCAAGTTCAGAGAGTTTGTGGAAGGGGCGTCTTTGAATTTTTGTTTGACAAAGCCAAATTTTTTAGATATATAATTGTCCCAAATTATCGAATAACCCCCCAAAAATAAGACATTTTTTATGGAACTAGAGTGACTTTTGCATTAAAACTGTAAAAAGACACTGTAGCACATTTGGAAAATAGTGCACCCTAAAGATTTTTCAAAATATTTTCTAATATATTCTATAGTAAATTTCTAATTTACTATAGGAAGAGCAAATACTAAATTCAGCCTATATTGAAATTAAGCAAATGAAAATCACCTTTTGTTTTTCAAGGCATTTCTGTAGCTAAAGACAAGGTAATACATCTTTTAGGGGTCATATGAAATCACTACATATGACAATATATGGGTGCCCCAAAATCTCTTGTTGCACCTTTAAAGGTACATTTCGTGATCCTAGCACCTTATTTTTAGTTTATGATTCACTAGATATCCTCGAGAAAAGGTTAATTCCAAAATTTCAGTTGATTCAGATGATGCGTTTTGATGTTATGAGCAAATCACGCTGCCCCATAGGCCACTGTATTGTAATTTCTGTCCGTTTACGAACAGAAAATACAAAACTATGAATTCAACAGCAGATCAAATTTGCATGTAAGATTAGGCACACATACTCTTTAAAACCAGCGCCAACGGTTAAGATGATCAACTTTCGGGGCAACGAGGCTGTGGAACTAGAAATGCCCCTTTAAAGACACTATCAGTAATCCACCCGAAAGAGTCAAAATATTTGAAATTTTCAAGAATATAAAAGTGAAGGATAAGTCTATATAATTCTTATGTTATTTTTTCCAACTGAAAAATGTCAGAAAAGGAGAAAACAGCAGTGTTCAAAGATAATGAATCTCGATTCAATTGCGTGTTGTAGTAACCATCCATACGAACAG
The DNA here is from genome assembly GCA_023653785.1 of Ophioderma brevispina. Classification (NCBI taxonomy): domain Eukaryota; kingdom Metazoa; phylum Echinodermata; class Ophiuroidea; order Amphilepidida; family Ophiodermatidae; genus Ophioderma; species Ophioderma brevispina. Next base: position 65,057 of record JAMKCH010071067.1, read on the forward strand.
TAATGACTTAAATATCCAATATGTCCTTATTAGGTTGCTTTTGGACTTATCATTTTGTAGGGTATGTTGGGATACCTGCACTTGTTTCAGACAAGCAAAAATCTGATTTTTGATGATTTTTTTTAATTATTCTCTAATTTAGCAAATCACTGATAGTGCCTTTAAAGTGACAGGAGAAATTTGAGGTTACAAATCTCTCTCAAAATGCACTTGATCGGTAATAGACCACCTACTGAGAGACAAACAAGTACAGAAGAAAACCCGCAAATTTTTAATCAGGAGGAATTGCGGGCACAGGGTGGAAATGGAGTACAGACTTTTTCTATTGATCGATTTTTGTCAATGATGACCTAAGCTAATAATTTCTGGAGGTTGTGCAAAATTTCGTGCAGTGCCATTTCCTAGAAATCCAATATGGCCGCTATCACTCTCAAATTCACTCAAATGGCCATAATTTTATGCACTAAATCCAGGTTTTAAAGCACAAGGAATCTTTTGGATCGGTTATTGACGTGATTTGATCACAACATTACCATCAAATCCAATATGGCCACCCTAAAACCCAATATGCCCTGAAATCATTCAAGTGACCATAACTCATCAAGTATTTGTGATGGAGGCATAAATCTGCGGTCTATACCCAGGAGGAACTCATATCCGACATTTCAAGTGTGTTAACAAGCTTACCAATCAAGATGGAAGCCAATGTGGTTGCCTTTTAAAATCTTTAAAACTTACAAATTGTCATATATTCATAATATATTGGCTGTCATTTTGAATTTTAAGCATGTTGTCAAAACAAATATACCAGATACGAGTTATTAATGCTCAAAGACATACATCTCATACTTTAATTTAAACTTTAATAATCATTTTGGGTGTTATAACTTAATACAATACAGATGTATCGTAATTTATAGGGTTTTAAAGAAGATAAAAAGGCAGCCACATTGGCCCCATCTTAACATTTTTGCATGTCAAAGAAACAGAAATTCCAGATAAGAATTTCAAATGGTCAAATACTTATCCCATACCTTAATTTACACCTTTGTAATAAAAATTAGTTGATGTAACTACATATAATACACATATAATGTAGGTTTTACTATTTTTAAAGGCGACTGTATTGGCTGCCATCTTGAATTTTGAAAATGTCCATTACATTAAAATGCCAAATAAGGGTTTCTAGTGATCAAATACATATATCTCATAAGTGTAACGCATAAAGCATGCATATAGACACTGGAATCAAGCCTCTAAACTGCAAAATGGACATAACACTTGACGTATCCGGATGCATTAGAAATGCATTCTAGAGGTGTTAAAGTAACACTTACAGAGTGTGATCAATTGTAACAGATTTTGAACACCTGCAGAACATATTTTAGGTGTTCAGTATGTATTCAAGTAGCGTAAATAGGTATAATGGAGGAGTTAAGATCATTTTAATGATATCGAGAGCATATTTGACTTTTGAGCAGCCATATTGGATTTTTGTGGCAATGTAATGATGAAATTACCAACACTTTCTCGTGCTTAAAACACCGGAGTACCGAGAAATATTTGTCTCTATCGGAAATACGTAAGGGATTTTTAGTAATTTTTGAAATGGTAGCAGCCATATTGGATTTTCAAAAATGCCACTAACAAATTTTGCACACCCTCCAAAAATTATTGGCTTAGGTCCTAATGAACTAAAATCTATCAATAGAAAAAGTCTGTACTCCATTCCATCCTTCAGGCTGTGTGCCTAAACTTCCACCTGACTATTTGTTTTGAACTTGCGTGCTATCGGAATCATCCCTTTAGAAAACCATGCTTTGATTTTCTGTTGTGCAGGACAGAAAAAAAATCATCTTATTACAAAAAGATGGCGTATTCGGCTTATTCGCTTCGGTGTGAACTAATACAAGCATTCCAAATATGCAAAAACCCCGGGTTTGAAAAAAATGGTGGTGCTTTCGGAAATGTCATCATGTCTATAAAATGGATCATTAGAATCAATTTTAGCACAGGTTTATTTTGTTCCTATTGGAACTAGGGGGAAATACAGCCTGTCTCAAAAAAATTGAACAATCAGATAAAAAAATGATTAAATATGAAATTGTAAAATAAATCATTCTTACAGTTGCACTAATGTTAATGAACAAAGACTGGGCTTTCCAATAGTGTTTTTTTTTCATCTTATTTGCTTTTGTCAACTTGAATCAGATATAATCAATTTAGTGTGATACACCGAAATCAATTTTGTGCCACTTTTTTGCATGGGCAAGTTGTTTTGAGTACCGTACTGTGCCACGCTGCCTTGAAGCTCACAAAAGATTGCAACTTGGCAAAAGAAACAAAACACAGATTAAATACACAAAGGAAGTGTAATTTTCTCGACACAAGCTTTAAAGAGATACTGGCACATTTGAAAAATAGTGCGCCCTCAAGATTTTTCAAAATCAATATTTTTGCATGGTTGTAAAGCTTTTATATACATTAGCCCTCACCTGAAATGATTAAGACCAAATCAGCGCCCTTATGGCTAAACAGAACGATCTTATAATTAATGTCGCCGGCGACATTAATTCAGCAGACGACGGAAATGGCATTTAACACAAGAAAATGCACGCCGTATGCATGTTTCCCACGGCATGTACCTTGTTTGACTGGTCTGTGACCTTGGTGGTTTTAATATCAATGAGTATGAGTCTATGATATTCATGTAATATACACATTTGTTATGGAAAACTTATAAGTTAGCCTACAAATTACCTGCATGTCTACATGTCTTTTACCTCTTATTAAAGGCTGACTCAGAGATTTTCCGATGAGGGCGCACTCAATTTTCAAACAAATCATGTTTTTTGCATGTACATAATTCTTGTCCATAGGGGCCTATACTAAGTAATCATTGTGTGAAGTAATTAAGCTCAAATTGAAGTCCTTCATATAGAAAAGAACAACTTTGTTATAAAATTCCGGATCCGGAATTTTTGTTATACACGGTATCCTATTTAATACTGCGCATTAATGTTTACTGCATGAAAACGGAAAATGCGATTCATCTCTAACTTCGGAATTTAACGTTTTAGGTGACTATCTTTAGTTATAGATGACTATTTTTAATTTCTATTCAAAATAATTATATTTAGAAATCTCTGGGTCAGCCTTTAACGTCCCTATCTGTTTTGAGTATGTTATTTTTATGTGTAAAATGTATCTCTATTCTTCCAATGACCTAGATTAGCATTTGAGAGCAAATTGGAAAAATTTCATATTTTGTGAAAATGTGCCAGTGCGGCTTTCAAGATAATAAGTTCAATGATAAATATTTTCTCATAAATAATAAACAAATACAGATATTTATTGCACGTTTCAATGAATTTATTACAAAATTTGTATCTGTTAAAATCGTGCCAGAAGGAATATAATTGCAACCAAAATAAACACTCCAAATCCAAAGAAATGATTTAAAAATACTGCACTACCTTTGTGCATTAAAGGTGTATTTTGTTATTCCAGGATCTTCTGTTTTATTCATGGTTCTCTAGATATCCTTGAGAAAAGCTTATTCACAAAATTTGAGTTGATCCTGATCTTGCAGTTTTGTGTTATGAGCAAATGCTTGTTTCCCACGGTCCCATAGGCCACCGATTGAAACAAGCAAATGAGATGAAACAAAAAGGTTTTGGAAAGCCTGGTCTTTTTTTTTCTTTAAGGACAGTGTCAACCTTGAGTTTCCGATAGGCTATTTTGGTTTGTAACTTTGCAAATATTTGATTATTGTATGTAAAAATATACATTTCTAGAAAGAAAATTGGATGATGAACCCGATGGTTCAGATTCATGTAAAAACTTTCCGTATTTTGAGAAAAATACTAAAAAAACATGATATTGCCCCAAAATTTTCAGACAGCATAACAAAAACAATTTGAATTTTCTTGATTTCTTATGTTATTTTTTAGAAACAAGACAAATTTGTCTAGGGATGGTTTTTTCATTTTTTAAATAGAGCTTTTCGAAATATAAGAAAAAATGTCAAAAAAGAGTGATTTTTACTTTTCTTTTCCAAAATTTGAGTATTTATTGGAGAATATCTTTAGTTAGAAATCGAAAAATGAAAAATTGAGAAAACCGTTCCTAGAGAAGACCGATTGCTATCGTAGGAAAGTTAAACCTTACCTTTTTCTTCGGTATTTTTGGAGTTATCTTGTCTGAAAATTTGCCAAATTTTGCGAAAATTGAACATTGAGAAAAAATAATCCGTGTTTAGTAAAAAATGTGACTTTTCGCGCCATTTCAAGCTGTCTCTTTCTCACATAACTTTAACTTCTAAATTGAGGATGTTGTGCAAGTGATGAAAATACATCTTTATGCACTATTGAATCAAACATCTTTTGTCTCTAACTCCAGAAGAAATTGAAATTTCATCTGGTCTAAATTAGCGCTTTGTTTACATTTTCAAATATTATTTTTCGTTTTTCCAAGATGCGTCCGCGCAAAAGTACATTAAAACACGCGCACGCTTCGTTACGCAGTAAAAAATTCACCACGCGACACGATGCTGCGCCTTGCGCCTGACGGCGTGTAATGTGCTTAAATTCCCGCCGTTAAGACCATGTGGTTTTTGTGACTTTAAATGGTTAAATAGCCGTTTTAAAGAGACATGAGGAGATTTCCAGAAAGAAGCGCCCCCAATTTTTGTCGAACCCCGGTTTTTTTGCATATTTGGAATGCTTACCAATGTATTAGATCACACCTGAAGTGAATTAGCCGAATGCGCTGTCTTTATGTAATAAGATGATGATTTAGTACTTTCTGTCGTGCACGACAGAAATTTAGTCAACGTATGGTTTTCTATATGGCGACGATGGCGATAGCAGGCAAGTTCGAAACAAGGTTTGCGGTTTTCTTTTGAACTTGTTTGTTCAATAAACCTTCGAAACGTTCTCGGTAGGTGGTCTATGACCGATCCAGTGAAAATTGAGAGAAAATTGTATCCTAAAAAAATCTCCTCCTGTCACTTTAAATCGGCAAAAAAGTACAGCTCAGGATTGTCTGCAGTGGATAGCCTTTGTTGGTAACGATAGAACACATGTTGATGTTTAAAATGGTGCAAAAATCAGAAATTCGTGTAAAAACAAAAGCACTAGGGTTAACACTGCCCTTAACATGACATAAAAATGACTTATTTGTGTTGAGATAAAAAAAAAATCAGTTTTCGATTGTACCAATTTTTTTTTTGTAGACAGATTGTATTCCACTAATGCTGCTTGATGTAGATGCATGTAGGCCAAAGTAGATATTTCATTTATTTTTGTTTCCTCTTGGGTTCCGTCTTAGCCAAAGTCTCATTTTATTTGCGGACATATCATTGTGTACTACTATGACTGAGATTGGTGGTATTTTTTACATGTGTTTTGGTATCTTTCGGAAGTGAAGGTCAAGGAGGAGAGAAAAAAATGACATTAGCATGGAAACACTTGGTTATAAGAAAGTGGAGACTGATATGGTGATTTACCAAATTCTTTCGCCTATGTGATTTCACTGCTCAAGTAGTGGCGCAATATTCCAAACAACACCTAGAACTGATACCAGTCAAAATCTGGTCGAAGTTTGTCATTGTTAAGGCAATGTCGCTGTACTGTGTGACAAAACTTAAAGACGTTTCAAGCTCGAAGGATATTGCACTGTTTGGAGTAAGTGTAAACAGCATAATTTGAACCACCGTATGGATGTGAATAAATCTTTCAAGTTTTACGAGAGGTCAATATGGTGCATTTGCGATCCTCTAGTTGGTCAAGTCATTAAATTGAGACGATAGACGATTGTTATTGCGGGACGAGATGAAAGTTGACCCACTTCGATTCGGTACATCATAGTATCATAGCATACGATACGAGTGTTGGTAGTTAGTACGGGTTAGTAGCTATGATACGGTAATTCTTCGAATTTTATCTATTAATAGGCCTAGTCTTAGTTGATCATGGAACGGTTTATTTTCGAAGTTAAACTAAATTGATTGAAGCTTGAAAAAATACGGGCCGATTGCCGTTTTTTTTATCAGGAGGGGATTTTACTAATTTTTTTGGGGGGGGGGCAGAAACACTTTTACTTTTATTTGGATTAGGCTAATTAATGAAGTGCGCCACTAATTAATGACGTCACTGACCGCCGGTGACCGTTCGGTGAACCAGAATTTGCTTGATGACTCATCATGCTCAAAGAAGTTTTTTTATGAATGAATCCACAAGGTCAGTTTTACCACGCAGTTCGATAAACAAAAGTTTCCATCGTGGATAACCTTACTGATCTCGCAAAAACAAACAAAACGGTCACTCCGTGCATTTTGGGGTGAAAAATCTATGCTTTCACCATAGAAGTTATGAATTTTGACATCTTAAACACCCTGATAACGGGGATCTCTTCTAATTAAATTTTCGAATTAGGTACGAAATGACACTAATTTATTAATCGTAAACTACAGCACATGTCTACGTGATAGCATCATTGCATTTTAGGTCAGGTTTTTGTTTTAAGAGGTCGAGCAATATTCACCTGTGTTTTCCGCGGAACATTTCAGAATTGGATTTTCCCCGGTAACCGCCCCACTGACCATCATTGCGCAGTAGCAATGATTTTGAATGATGTATAAAAATACTGTTTGAAATATTATAATATTTTCATGATATATTGGTTTACAAGAATAAAAATGTACTCATAGTTTCCCTAATATTTTTATGAGTGTTTCACGGTATACTTGTATGGAATTTTAAACATGCATTTATATTTGTCATTGCACATGCCCTGAATAATCCCCATCTCGAGTCTTCATGACACATCGAATCGTGACCGCATACCCTGGGTGGCCCCTGGGATGTTGCCAGCTTGCGGCGTCCCCACTGAAACATTTGGAACAAGGACAAGTGGCTGAATTGACTTGGGGACAACAAGCTACAATACGAAGATATTCCCTAACTTAACCTCATCGTTAAGGTTGATTCCGCTTCCCATAATCCGCAGTGGCCACCTCCTTTATGATGCAATCCCTTTACTGCCAAGAGAAATTGGCGAATTGTTAATTCGACCTTGTCATTTTCTCCAATGGTTAAAAAACAAAAATGGGGCCAACCAGGTGGTCTTACTTCACGACTAAAGCCCATGTTTTCATACATGTGACGTTCATTGACGTGTTTGTATTCGCATTCAACCGTCAATAGACCGTGATTATGTGTAAATAATGAACTTCGCCTTCTGCAAGGGATTCGTTCTGATCCGTGACCCCTTCGCCAACCCAAAATAACGCGCGCCTAGATCATAACTCTGAAGGACATATGGTTTCCATAAGTTTATGCAGTTTTCAACATGCAACTAATTTCAAACGAAGATAATGGGACAAAATGAATAATTAGAAGTCTAACTCCACCCTTGCATGCAGTTTTTGAAATTGTAAGTGTCTTTTAATAGAATTTTCAGTAGACCTAATTTGACCCACTGTTACAATATGCTTATGCCTTCAACCATGTCTGTGCGTATTCGGATGCAACCTCAAGCTACTACGTAAAAGATTCTCATCCTTTTTATCTCTAGTATATTATCGTAAGCCATGTCAGTGTTGGAAACCAGCTAGCTTGGCAGCTTGGTTGGCAATGGATAAGGTTTTTGCAAAGATTATACTGTACCATACTACCAAAATACTAGGCACGTGATTTTCTAATTTGAGGTCAATAACTTAGGCTAACTTGATTTGTTAATTACGTATTTCTTGGCCTGCACCCCTGCATTATTTTATTTTTTTCAAAGGTGTCTATTTTAAGATGGCAGTGCCATTGAATCGCCTGGCAGCGGCAAATAGTGCAATGTTAGGATCAAAATTCCACCCTTTACCGTTATTTCGTCACAGCCTCAATGGTTTTTTGTCCTTTGACATCGTCTACATTTCTGTAAGATATAATTTCACGTGAAAAGGTATTTTGTACTTCAGATTCGGCGCTGTTTTGCCGGTGAATCGCCGACGCACCGGGCTCTAAAACTAGAATTCCGCAAGCATCAGTCGCATGCGCTAACTTAACCAGGAAACACGGAGCGGGTTGTTGTGTGGGGGGGATATATTTTGTTTTAAAGAAAAAGTACCGAAGGCAGCTTGTTGGCGGTGGTCAGTGGGGGATGAATTTAGTTACTCCTTCACATGCGTTCTGTCATTACATGTTCTGCAACTTGCACAAATACAAAATTCTTCTGGAGTGCGCAGCAATGATTATTAAAAACTTCAAAAAGAACCATCCATTTTTTAAAAAGCTTTAATTCAGTGTATTTTAAGTTTCAATACTCTTAGGGTCATTTTGATATACAAAGCCTCGTCCCCCCGACTTAACCTAAAAAGTTGAGATTTTTATATCATCTGAATCGTTAGCCTTATAAATCCATGTGTACCTAATCTTACGTGCAAATTCGGTCGCATCTGTAAGAATTCGCAATTTGGAATTTTCTGGCCCTAAACGGACAGGAAATGACAGCACCGTGGCCTATGGGACGTGGGAAACAATTAATTGGTGCCTGTTCACCAAACTGCAAAGATCGGGATCACTCAAAATTTTGTAAATAAGCTTTTATCAAGGAGATTAGCGAACAATGAATAAACAGATGGGATGGAAGCACGAAATGCACCTTTACGTGAAAACGTTTGCAAACATTAGCAAGCAGTACAAGGTTGCGTCTACACAAACTAACTAGCCAAATTACAGAATCGGTGTACACGACGGCTTATTGACAGGACATGTTTTTATTGTATTTACAAAATTGGGCTTTCGTAAATTGACATAGAAACTAATTAAAAAACGTCCTCAAATCATAAACAAGTCAATTTATTGTACTGATATTGCATTGTTACATCAAAAACAAAGATAGCAATAGTAGGTACAAATTTGAATAAATATTAAAGGTGTATTTTAGCGCCTCATTTTTGACCCACGATCTTCGTTCGTGGTCCATAGTACTAGGGTTGTGAAGCCAATGGTTTTGTTAACTGCGTGTTTATCTTATATCGTATTGTCTTGAATTTCGCATGTGTGTTTGGATGACATGGGAAAATAATTGAGCGTTTTTGTTTGCCGATAATAAGGTTGGGAAAGCCAAGTTTTAGGGTCTAAACAGAACCAAATTGGTTGAATTTGGTCGTGATGGTAATACAGCTCCTTTGGGATGTGTGCATTTAATGGCCCTGAAAGCTGTTGGTTTTTGGGGATAGCAAAGAATCAATCACAGAAGCCTTCTTTTGGCAACGCCTTCCCTTAGCACTGTCCTACATGTAGAGTGTTTAGCCTGATGCCATTTGGCATATACCTTAGTTGTGTCAATCCAGTGTCTGCATGGTTTGTTTACACTAATTAGGTTCAGTACCTTGCAAGGACAATTCCATGTATGTTGACATTTCCCAGGCTCAACACCTTTCTGGCCAGATTAATAATATGCTAGGTACATAGTTTTACAAGGGACTTAATGTAACATTTTCACATGAGTAATTTGAAAAATGGTTGTATTCCTACAGAATTGTAAATTTGTGTTTTTTCCATGATGAGCCCAGTGCATGCACCCAATCAAATTTGACACTAAGTGATTGCCCTCAATTAATATTCTGGTCAGTCAGATAGTATAATTTCCTCTACCCCAGTAAAAAATCATTTCTTTCTCAATTTAAAATAACTGTCTGGAATTTCACTGATCCACTAACCTTTCGTGTGTGTGTGTGTGTGTTGTGTGCGTGCGTGTGGTGTTGTGGCGACGTGTGTGTGCGTGCGTGCATGCGTGTGTGTGTGGTGTTGCTCCCTGTATTGTGTCTATGTCTGTATGCCTGTCTGTGGCCGTCTCATCTGGCTGTTCTTGTTTGTAGGTGTGTGTCTCCATGTTGTGTGTTGTAAACAAATGTCAAAAAATAAGTATTATTATTTGCCAAGAATTTGTCAAAACCCATTTCCTTGACTCAAATTTTTTGAAGCTGTGACTTTGAATATTTCCGAGCCTTTCACCTCAAAACGTAAGTAATATTTACTTAATTGAACATGTATAACATATTACAATTGCTCAAGCAAGACTTCACGAAACCAATTAGTATGTACCAGGGCCGTAACGCAGGATTTTTTTTTACGAGGGGTGCGGGCTAAAGAAAGGTCATTTGAAACGTTGACCTTTTTGGAAAATGGACCGAACACCAACCCCACTCATAAAATGGGCCATTTTTGAATGTTTTGAACACCTCATCAACCAAAAAGTGGACTTTTTCATCATATTTCTCTTAATTTTGGACCTTTTTTACGAAAAAAATAGGCCAAAATAAATGGGGACCTTTTCCCCCTCTTGTTGAATTGGTGGTGCGAACCGCACACCCCCCCCCCCCCCTACGCGGCCTGGTATGTACCTACATGTACGTGTACATGTGTGCGTGCAGCGGTGCAAAAGTATTTACCCAGTTTAGGCTGTGATTGTCTTTTCCCATCATTTAGGAAGGGAACCCTCAAGGGTTAAGTTTAGAATTGAATTAAAAGGGCATTAAAGGGAAGGGCCATTCTGCTCCTTTAAAGTGTTCAGGTTTGGTCGCCAAAATGACGAAATATCAACATAGGAATTCCGTTCCCGGAAAATCATTGAAATCGTAAACTTTAATATTCGCAGAACACGGAACAATGCTTGGGTGATCTTAAAAATATATCCGATTTTTTAGTAATAGCCTAACGTTAACACTTAAGTAACGTATACATCTGGGTAACGTATCTGTCGGGCCTTTTCCTTAGTCGTGCTGTCTTGATGAATTACATGCTTCACCGGCTTAGTCTCTATACGTTATCAGTATTACCTTCATACTAAAGCCGGTGTGGTATGCGACTTTATGTATAAACCCATATTGCAAGAGCGTAGCAAGAGACTAACTTATCTGGTCCGCGGTATGAACGTATCAGGAGGATTTCTTCATTACTAGGGCTGGAAATTGTTACGTTGAAACCAGAATTTTAATGCAAACCATGTATAAAATAGAACATTGACATCTTCTCGATTTATCACATATGGTAGCATATGTTATTCATTATTTTTAGCAATTATTGTAATCCATTCGAATTATCGTACGTATCGTCTGCAATATTGGCGGGCATGCTCTCAAGAAATCCTTGCGAACTTTAATATCAATCATTATCATGTTTTAACTTAACATAGTGCATAATAGTAGGTTGATAAAAATGCAATGCATCTGTGATATGCGCTCTTGTGTAAACGAGGAGGACAGCTTTAGAGAACGGATTTTGGGCTGGCGATGCGAGAGGGCAAAGCAAGAAATTATGCACTTTAGCACATATTGCTGCTACGTTCGCATCCTACCGTACAACATCCTAGTCCCAGGGAATCATTTTGAAACCTAACTCCAAGTATAATTTGTATTCATAAACATTCATTCTTACAGGCCAAAAACAAGCTTTAAACTGTCCATGACTGTGAGCGACATTAAAAACGACTTTTTGAACACTTTATTGGAGAATGGACCAGCTAAAGGTATTCCAAAATTTCATTCAATATCAGCCCCATATGTCAAAGCATTGTCATTTCCCAAATATTTTCTTCTGAAAAAAAAAATATTTTTTTTATGGATGGATTTTCGCTCATTTGAGGAAAGAGCCGCCTCAATGTTAAGCTTACAAAGTAAAGGGGCAATAGTGCAGGTTAATTAATGGATGATTCGATGAGTTGTTTGTTTTAGAGTTTTTTTGTTATGTTTTTGAGTACGCGCCCTCTCAACACAACATGCGTGACAGTATTTTTTTTATGGCTGCGAAGCTTGGGTGCTGACAAACACTTTGGAGAGTAAGGTCAATTCATTATTTTCGCCACATGTTGCTACATAATCATGCTGAACGTCAAGCGCATTAATCGTGTCCCACAATGCCCAAATCTATGCTGCTACAGATACTTGACCTCTGATAAAATACAACCGAGTAAAGACTGAGACAAGCTTTACTTTTTTTCTTGTCATATCTAAGGATGCCAGAGGGTGAGCTTAGTATGTTATATGCTTTCTACACACCACCATTGCAAGGGAAACCAGGCCGACAGAGAACATCATTCTCTCCTACATCCAAAACTTGGTGGATACAAGTTTGGCCCAAAACAAAAGTGACTGGAGGAAAGTTGCGATCGCCTGCTGCGTAGTCGACTGACCTGATGATGATGATTTTGTTGGGTGAAATATGGATAAAGTGTTTCAGCCATGAGTTGTTTTTAGGTTATTTGTTGTGAAAGGGATTAGCAGCGATAATTCTAGAGAATCGAAGAAATTTTGAAATGCATTTTTTTACTTATAAATCAAGGATACGTTTGTTTCCAATGGACATATACTTGCTTTAATGTAGAAACAAACCACCAAATGTAAAAAAATAAGTTATTTGAGGAAATTTGGTCATACCGTCTCCCCCAAATAGACATGCAGCGACGGCGTCTCAAAATCTGTACTAAACAGCTGATGGTGGTTTACACCGAACAGAATAAACAAAGATCTATATTTATTTGTGTTTGAGGTCAACTGTATTTGATCATGGCGTCAACAATTATACGCTGAAATCTGTGATATTCACGCGGGAAGACATTTTTGATCTCAGGTCGGAATTCTGATACCACGTATGAAATCACAGATCAGATGAAAAGTACTGCCTGTCTTTAATAACGGATTTCAAGCCAACACTTGCAGGTTATTTTCGCATATCCATGGTCATAACAAAAATATAAAAATAAATTGTTATTATTTTTTCGATGTTTCGGATTGCAAATCGCTGCTAATCCTTGAAGTAATATTTTTTGAAAAAAAAAATGTGATTTTTTATGGGAATGCACTTTGCATCATTTGGGGGAAAACACCTTCAGTGAATTAAAGGGATATGCAATTTTCAAAAAGTTATGGAGTCATTGATGAGTTGTGTTTAGGGTGTTTTGCTTGTTTTGGTGAGTTATGGTTGAGTTCTGATGAGTTCTGTTCTTAGAGTTATTTGGTGAGTTAGGAAGGGAGTTCATAACGAGTATGTTCAGAGTTTAGAGTTATTTTTCGGTGAGTTATGGAGTTCATCGCTGAGTAGGGTTTAGAGTTTTGATATATATATTTTGGTGAGTTATGATTTAAAATGGAGCCCATTATGAGTTATAGAGTATTTAGTGAGGTATGAATGGGAGTTCATTGAGAGTTATGTTGATTGTCATTTGGGTGTGAGTTAGTTTATTTGGATGGAGTTCATCAACCTGTTCAGATGGTTAGTTTTTTGTGAGTTGTGTCATTCATTGAGAGTTATGTTTTGAGATTGTTTGTTTTGGTGAGTTAGGATAGAGGTTCACCAATCGATGAGTTGTTTAGAGTTTTCTGTTAGTGATAGATAGGATAGATTTCATTGATTAGTTATGGTTTAGAGTTTTGGTGGTCACGAAAGCCGGGGACCGCCTTGTATCTATTGTAACAAAAAGGAAGGCCTTAGGCATTTGCGTATGATTTGATAGTTTTATGATTTGATAGGTAACAAACAACAGTGCAAGGTAAGAACTTGGTTGTCATTTTCCCGTCCATTATTAAAACGAGTGTACTTACAAAGAATGCGAAATGGCAGACCTTGTAGAGTGGCTGATATTATCCTCAGTATTCAGGCAAGTCATTTATTTTAAGTAATTCCATGATTTAGGTTGAAAAACTCTCGAAATAATTCGAGATTTACCTCAGTGCAGACGAAAGTTACAGCCGCCCATGTGATTGTTACTTGGAGATTTTGAATTTCGGCAGGGGGAAATTCTCCTTTCAGGGTCACTCAGAACCTTCCTCGTATTATTCTTCACAGCGTAACCAGGCCAGGTTTAAGTATTTTAATTATTTTTAAAGAAATTGCCAAAAAAAAAATATTACCCAAATTCAGGCCTAAAAAATCGGTCTTGTAGAATATCTGTAAATTTCAAATTAGCCGCGTAAGGTGCGTGTAGAGTATGGTAATGCCTGCCTGATGCATAAATAGAGTCTCAGCGCGCGCATACCATGTCTCATTTAAATAATTCGATAGTGACTCGGTATAGTTTGTAACAAAATGGCCAATGGAGTCCTTGGAACGTATTTAGTGATAGTAACCAATCAGAAGCATTGTGAGTGTTGGTGTAAGCGCGAAGGGTATAAATACCGGGAAAATGGAAAAAATGGTCAGTTGGCCTTGGGCCGCCCTTCTAGCGGCCACCCCACGTCCCCTCCAAACCACACACATACCCAACGCCCCCCCTCCAATTCAGGCCCTTGAATAACAATACCCCACATCTCCAATTCATACCCGTGTACACCCCCAACACACACACCCATCTTCTCCAGAACCCCCACTCTATTCAGTCCATTAACAACCCTAATGATTGTTGTTCTCCACATACAGACCCACCTGTATTTCATTCCCCTCACACTCCATGCTCTTCCCCAGATAAACCCCACATCCCCCCTATATACTCACCCCTCTGTTTCCAATACAAAACAAAAGTGAGGTTTCCTTGCCCCACATTACTTCATGTCCTTATTTATTGAATGATGTCACTATGCAAATTACCCCAGTATAAAGACCTGTACGTTCACCTACCTTGATCCATAGGCGTCCTAAACTGACCCTTCACTTGTAGTTTCTCCTTGATTGGTAAGCGTAAATTTAAGCCCCATTTAAATCTTATAGTTGACAAAATATAGTAGATTTTGGACTTTAAGTTAATTTGGATTTTCTACATCAATGTTCCTCCAAGTCTTTGGGCCCTGAGATTAGATTTATCTCTATATAAGTGAGAAATGGTCTATGCTGAGCTCGAAAATGTTAGGATCATATAGCAGGCTTAATGTAATGATTGGATAGAAACAAAATAATAATAGCACGACACTTGCATGTAAATAGGTGGTCCTTGTGTCTTTTATGAGTTTGAGATCTTACAGGAAGTCAAGATAATGGTGACAAATATCAGAGGATTATGTACGGGAAATATAGGCCTAGAAGGTAAGAAATGGCAAATTACTGGTATAGAGCTATAGTGGGTATAGGCTAGATGATGTATTACGAACGATGAATGTGCGACAAAATAAAAGTTCTTGTTACACGATCAGTGTTATTATTATATTTCCCTCAACGAGGTGCATCACAAGTGTGTCACTTGTGTTGCTCCATGAGTGAAAGGTTGCCATTGAAAATAAGGTCAAAGCGTTCTTTTTTTTTTTTTTGCCTAATACTGGGGATTGGTCTTAAGAGCAGAAAAATTACATTAAGTGCTTTCCCAAGCACAGTGGTTGGCAATGTAGCAAAGAGGTGTTTCTCGCTCCAGATGCTGCATCACATCTTCTCCCCAGCGTCACCACACCAGTGTATCCTGATTGTGACCCATATGTGGATATACCATATCACTGGCATCATTAGCTGTAAAAGGTTCATTGTTGTCATTGAGAGCAAATTTAAGTCTGTATTGACGATTTCCTTGTTCAAAGTGGAGTCTGATGGAATTACGCAACTGATTTCAACTACCATTGATGCACTGGACACCTTGCAGCGGGATCCCAAGTTTTATATATTTCTTTGAGATTGTGAAGAAACTAGAAGGAAGCATTTACAAGCTCTCCAGTAAACAATCTTTTATTCACAAAGACACAGTTCTTAGTGTTGGTGTTGAACTTTATGAACTTGAAGATGGGTGTGAGTTTTGAATCGTGTCCTCATACTGAAGTTTTACTCTCTCTCTTCTGTTTTAAATCAATGGTAATTGTTAATTAGTAATACTACTATTGATTTCACTACTACTCATTAGCTACACATTGTACAAAGAGGGTTTCAATGAAATTATTATCTTTTGGTAGTCAATAAGATCATTATCTCTGTACAATCAAAAGTCTGTACTTTTGGTTTCAAAGATGATCGCAATTAGAACTTAAAGTTTGTATATGTTCAATTACCGTGTACATATAAACAGCCTGTACAGGTAATTGGCTTAATTGGACATCTAATTAAGACTTTTTCAGTTGATAACTTACTGTTATAACTAATTATTAATATCTAAAGGCTGAGGTGACACTTTTTTGATAATTGGATCAAATAATATTACATTTTGGACGGACTCTCGGAACATTCATTATTAATGGGAAATTGTAAAAACAATGAATTCAAAGTAATAACAATTTTGTTACATAACGTTAATTAACTTTTAGGGTCTTTAATTTGATTTTGGGGTATTCATAATATATCCTGAAAATATGGGTTTGATATCAGTGAAGCATTAAAATTTAGATTGTATTTAATACAAAAGGTCAATTTTGAGAAAAACGCCATTCCGAAAATTATGATTTACTTGTGGGCCTATGGCTAATTAATCATAATTATGCAATGAATGCCCAAACGACAATCCTTTGAAGGTAAAATGGTGTTAATAAAGTAGAGTTTGACTACCTCTAACATATCAAAAAAAAGAATTTTGGCCATTTTGACCATGTACCACAAAGTACCACCTTTTGACATGCGACCCAATCCTAAATAATATTACAAAATATCATAATAAGAATGCTGGCAACGACCCCTTACTTAGCCAAAATGACCGGAAGGATGTCCTGCAAATTTACCTTAAGCTTTTGGATAATTTTTAGCAGTTAGCGCTCCTAAGGAAAGTTTGTGGGGGTATGTGGTAACCTCGCAGAAGTACTGTATAATAATAACCTGGTCTGAATTTGGCTGGCAACTACCCTTAGCCATCGACTTTGGTAGCAAACCCTAACCCTGACGAGGAGGGGGCACCTTTCCACATTTTTTCCGCTAAATGACCCACAAATTCCCAACATGACCGTTGGAATCTTTCGATGAATTTTTAGCATTTGCAAACCTAAGAACGCTCCATGGGGGGGGGGGGCGTGGTAACT
>JAMKCH010071075.1:0-11330 GCA_023653785.1 Ophioderma brevispina
ATCATGTTCCACAGAGCCATTTCCTATGTGGAGGCCAATTATGTTCTATACTGCTGTTGACAGTCGCCAAGGAAACTCTCAAAATCTGCTCTTTCATTTTCTTTTGTTTCAAATGTCTTTTTCTTTAAGAGATTTCATTCATTATGCACAGAGTTCATGGATGTTATTTAGCTTTATTTTCTACAGTTTTGAGCATAGGAAAGAAATACCTGTGGTTCAAGTATTCTCCTTATTACTATTATTTTAATTTTTACTTGATATAATTATATTTTTTGATATAATTATATTTTTTTATTTTGATTGAATTACCTTTACCCTAAAACTCCATCTGTATCAATATGTTTTGATCTAGGAACTCAAACCTATTAACTTTTAAAAATGTTATTCAATTGTTTGTAAATTTATTTATTTTAATATTTATCGATCCATTTGTTTATTTGTTTATTTTGTTTTTATTTTGTTTTATTATTTGTTGTTGTGGTTTGAAGGAACAAATTTAAAATGGAATTCCATGTGCCATTTCATATGATTTTGAAGACATGTTTAGCTATTTTCCAAACTCCCTTGTCCCCACTGACCGGACTTGCTGAAAATCGGCAACCATCAACTGAGTACAAACATATTGACCTATTTTTCATAAATCTCTGCAAACAATACTTCATGCTTTTATATATAGTATGAAACTCCCACTAAAACAACAGCTTTTCACAAAGATGTGCCAACGAACCGCAATATATATACTTTGGTGGATTATATTAATATACTGCAAATTTGACCAATAATACTAAATTAAACAAAAATCGACACATAACAATATGCATATAACAATTCAAGGTCATTCTGGGTAAAATTTGTCCGATTTGCTCCAAACTGGTATTAAAATTTGTTCATTTGGTCAAATTAGATAATATATGTATATAGATTCTTTGTATGACAGTTCAATATAAGAATTACAGTTAATGACCTCCCATAACCCCAGTCACATATGCATTCTAATTAATAATGCAACAAAAACAATTTGACATAAATTTTTATAACAAACGGGTAAATCTAAAATTTTACCCCATTGTGAACTTGAACCTCATAACAGTTAAACTACTACTAATTCCAGGCAGGGAAACTATACATTTTTAATCCTTGAAAGGCGATGAATATACTTTTCGGTACATTTTCAATATTTTGACCCTGTGCAAACCTTGCCTCCATATTCTACTACTTTGATTTTGGTAAACTTTTGATATGTTGTTCTTAAAGATACCAATACAATTCGGGAGAATGGGAGAAATATGTTCTGTTGTAATTAGTTATAAATCATTATGTTTTCCTAATTTGACTGTCCTATCAATAACCTGGAAATAATCGCAAGTGAATATTAATTATATAATTTAAATGCTAATTTATACATGAAACCTCAAGTTACGATTGCTGTGCATCAAACTAATAACACAAGGGGCATGGTTATGGAATTATTGCACTATTTGTGGTGCTACTCACATGCAATTTTCTCAACATAACCCATTGGAGTGACCAATAGGATATCACATTTTGATTAATACAATACAACTCTGCTTGACACCAAACCTTAACTACGGTTATCAGCACAAAACTGATCAATGGTATCATATGACCTTAAATGACCCCACACTGACCTCTACTTGCAAAATATTCAAATATTTAGATCATTTTAGCATTCTACACATCTCAAGCTTTAATTTGATACCAAACTTGATATGATTATTGAAAGTAATTATTTTGACCTTACTACGCAATATGTATAAAAAAAAGGGGCGTGACCTATGACGTCATTATTATGATCGAATTTTTGGGCACCCCTTCTTAAATTGTTTTACATACCCCAAGGAAGGTCTGTGCCAAGTTTCATACTTTTGTCCAGAAGTGCACGATCTTGGTGAAAATTACGACTTATCTACTTCACTACTATCTATACAAGCATTTATAAGCGCTCTACTAAGAACACAGCGGTTTAAAAAGAAAAACATATAAATAATGGCAACAGGCATCAAAACACCAACAAAATTTATACAATAGCCATTTGGTACGATCATGCAACCTCCCTTAAGGTTAACATTTTCAGTTCCGTCTATATTTTATGTCTTTGCTGCACTAAAATGAAAAGCTCTTTGAAAGCGTTGCAGTGTGTTATATGTAATTATAATCTTGGAATAAATTTCCCACATTTGGGACCAGTTTACCCTGTAGCTGATTAAATGAGATTTTTGATACCATATTAAAAAAAAACAAAAAAAAAACACCCCTACCCATGGGTTCATTCACCATCAGGCAACTTGCAAACCACACCATATATGGGTTCACCCACTTCCTTGCAACTTGCAGACACCCAGGTTTCAATACCTCTGTGGACAGAGTTTCCACAGATGTTGTTTATCTAAATCTTGGAATGGATTTCCCACGTTTTTTATCATTATTACAATAGCAGATGAGATTTTTGAGGCCATATTGAAAAGAAAAACATCCACACCCCATGCATGGGTTCATCCATCACAGTCAATATGCAGACATATGCTGATTTCAATACCTCCAATGGACAAAGTTTCCTAACATGGTTATCTACTTAGATCTCCCAATCAATTTTGTACTTTTATAGGCCATTTTACTCTAAAATAGCTATTATAAAGTGATTTTAGATGCTGTATTGTAAAAAGGACCCCGCCCCCACGGTTCATCCATCTCAGGCAATTTGCAGACACCCTAGTTTCAATGGCTACATGGACAAAGTGTCTAAATATGATTATCTAAATTTTGGCTCAACCTTTCCAATTTTATTGATTATTTTTACCCCTATTCTAGCTATAATAATGAGATATTAGAAACCATTAAAAAAGCTCCCCTGATTTCAATGCCGCTAACAAGGTTTACAAAAAAGGTTGTCTATCTAAATCTCAGAATCAATTTCCCCAGAGGATGGTGATGGAACCTGTTGAGTATAAGATTTGGTATTTATATAATATTTTGATACAATTTAGCGTTCTTTTAAAAAAATTAACTCAAGAAAATCAGGATTTTATCATGAACGGCGGCCATATTGGATCTGTTTCCATTATCATGGTAACGTGCATATTTTGAGAGGGCTCCTTGGCTAAGATCAATTGATAACAGTCAGGAAGCCCCATACCAAAAATGGCGCCTTTGTCCACCCGGTCAACATAATCCTGATAATTGATCCTAAGCCACCCCACTATATGCAGATAATACCAGAACACGCAAAACGGGCAAGTAATACTTAAATGTCAGCCTTCAAATAATTACTGCAATCTGTGGCCTCAGATTGCAATATGTGGCCACAGATTGCAATCTTTGGCCTCAGATTGCAATCTGTGGGAACAGATTGCAATCTGTGGGAACAGATTGCAAACTGTGCGAACAGATTGCATTCTGTGGGAACAGATTGCAATCTGTGGGAACAGATTACGTAATCTGTGGGAACAGATTGCAATCTGAGGCCACAGATTGCAATCTGAGGCCACAGATTGCAATCTGTGCGAACAGATTGCAAACTGAGCGAACAGATTGCAATCTGTGGGAACAGATTGCAATCTGTGGGAACAGATTACGTAATCTATGGGAACAGGTTACGTAATCTAGGGGAACAGATTGCAATCTGTGGCCACAGATTACGTAATCTGTGGGAACAGATTGCAATCTGTGGGAACATATTGCAATCTGTTGGAACAGATTGCAAACTGTGCGAACAGGTTGCAATCTGTGGGAACAGATTGCAAACTGTGCGAACAGATTGCAATCTGTGGGAACAGATTGCAATCTGTGGGAACAGATTGCAAACTGTTCCCACAGATTACGTAATCTGTGGCCACAGATTGGCATCAAAACACCAACAAAATTTATACAATAGCCATTTGGTACGATCATGCAACCTCCCTTAAGGTTAACATTTTCAGTTCCGTCTATATTTTATGTAAAAAAAAAAAAAAAAAAAAGCGAACAGATTGCAATCTGTGGGAACAGATTGCAATCTGTGGGAACAGATTGCAAACTGTGCGAACAGATTGCAATCTGTGGGAACAGATTGCAATCTGTGGGAACAGATTGCAATCTGTGGGAACGGATTGCAATCTGTAGGAGCAGATTACGTAATCTGTGGGAACAGATTGCAATTTGTGGGAACAGTCTGTCGGAACAGATTGCAATCTGTGGCCACAGATTACGTACTCTGTGGGAACAGATTGCAATCTGTGGGAACAGTCTGTCGGAACAGATTGCAATCTGTGGCCACAGATTGCAATCTGTGGCCACAGATTACGTAATCTGGGGGAACAGATTGCAATCTGTGGGAACAGATTGCAAACTGTGGGAACAGATTGCAATCTGTGGCCACAGATTACGTAATCTGTGGGAACCGATTGCAATCTGTGGAACAGATTGCAAACTGTGGGAACAGATTCCGTAATCTATGGGAACAGATTGCAATCTGTGGGAACAGATTGCAAACTGTGGGAACAGATTGCAAACTGTGGGAACAGATTATCCAAAACAGATATTTTAACTATGTCCCCTATGGGGCTTCGTATTTTCCAACTCATACATAACCCTACGTGTATTCCAGCTCATGCGTAGAAACATGTCCTACATAATAGACCATTTTATACTAGTGCATGTCACACTGCTTTTGATAAATCGGCCAAAGCATGACATTGTATGCACGTAAATTTCGCGAATGGACCCAAGGGTTCCAGGACGAATTGGGCCAGCCAGGGGTTTTCACCCTACTCTTATCGATTACATACACAGGCGTGATTCTCCATGTATATGGGACCGACGGCTTAACGTCCCGTCCGAAGGACGGGTATTCTCATGGTTCGTTTGGCCAAGTCCAAACGAACCATGGGGAATTCCAGTTTTAATCAATAGTTTTTACAAATCAAATCCAGAATATACTACCCAATTAAATAACGGCAAGTGGCCCCGCCGGGGCTCGAACCGGGACCCTTCTGCACCAAAGGCGAATACCATAACCAGTGGGCCACGCTCTCCACGTAATGATAATGATAGAATGCAATTAATTTAATATTAATTGGCAACTGCCAATCGGATGAAAAACACTTTAACACATTTTTTAAAATAATCTTAGTTTATCGAAAATACGGCTTATCAATTTTATCACCCCAAAACAAATACCTAGAGACGGTTTTCGTATATTTTGAGTTTTCAAAATCCGAACCTTGATTTAAACTATCAATTCTGTAATTTAAAACTCTCAGGCACCTTGAAGAATCATTTTTATTAGATTTATTGTACGTTGTTAACCGCAAGTTTAGACCTGTTTCTAGATGTGTGACTTGAGATGATAAAATTATCTAATTTGTCAATGCCCGGAATGGTGCAGTGTTTATGGTATTACTTTTCCTTAAAAAATTAGAAAGTTTTAGCAGTGTTTTCGATCCCCGCATCATTTGCATATTATAAATAATTTCCAGAAATTCTGAGGTAAGTTAAAGATTCTGACACTTTGGTGTATTTTGAGATCTGGACATTTGAAGTTCCAAAATCAATATAGACAAAAGAAATTTTTAATCAGACGTGATACCTTTACACAATTTACATGTTGAAACTCTAAAACAAAGTATACCTCTTAAATGTACATTATAAAGTCAATTATTATTCCATCAAAACCCAAAATGTCATTAGAACCTCGATAATTCGCACTCACGCGATGTAGACCGTTTTTATATAAAACTCATTGTATAAACACATACATCGTTGCAATATAAACATAATATACTAGCAGGGACATAGCATGAAAGAGTGTGCGCTTCCGGATAAATTGTGAATTTTTGCACCCAAGTACTTTAGGCTTTATAATCCATACAATTGGATGGAGCACTTGCCAACCCCCTTAATGGCCCGCCCCCCCCCCCAGCTTGGGTTTCAAGATTAACAGGTGTCAAAAAATTAAAAATGTTCTCAAGGTGTAAAAAGAACACCATGGTGTTGTCTGGTACAAGATTCCCAAAGGTATAGTTTAGCACTATCTATGCTTATAGTTCCGGAGTTACGGGTAAAAATCTGTAAAAATGTGAAAATGTCATTTTTGGTGTGTACATGGGTAAAAAGTTAAAACTTTGCTTTGATTTAAGTTAATATGTGGTGGCAAATTGTTTCCCTGGCTCAAAGATTGAAATAAGGATAGTTTGCCTTATCGTTTTACTTAGTTTTCACGTTATCCAACAAATAAGGTCACATTTCATAGAATCCAATAGCTGCCAATAATTGTTGACTTATTCGCCATTTGGTTATAACAGACAAGTAAGATAGTCAAAACTATTCCTATATTTCATTCTATGATCTACGCCACAATTTGAAGCACATTTTCAAAATTGGAGCAACTTTTAATTTTTGACCCCTGTACAAACAAAATTGACTTTTTTACCATTTTTACGTTTTAACACCCGTATCCAAACTATAAGTCACAGGTAGTTATAAACTATACCTTTTTGAATCCTTTTAACCATACAAACAACATGGTGTGCTTTTCAAAACACGATCCGAAACATTTTAAAAATTTTACCCTGTGTAAGGTCCCTTGAAATCCATACTGAGGGGCCATAGGAAAGGGCGCGCGTGGCAAGTGCGTCCATCAATTGTTTTTGATTAGCAATGTTATAAAGTACTTGGTACCAATGACAACTTTTATCATGATTTGCACACTCACATAAGATCTATGCAATACAGTCCCCCACTATTAAGGCCCTTTATAGTCGGGTATGTTGTATTTTCCTAGGTGCGTAGTTTACCGGGGATTAGACAGCAGTGTGGGAAGGTGGTATTATGAAAGCCCAAGCAAATACGATGTTCAGATCCCCCTTCCCCTCCACATCCCCTCCGGAGCCTGGGGGATAGACCGTTCAGATCCAGAGAGATTACCCCTTAGATGACCAGTTACATCGTCGCTGTATAGTAAAAGCCTAATGTTTTTCTATACCTTTCTCTTATAATGACACAGGTCACGAAAAGAAAGACAGTAAAAAGGTGTAAGGGTCTGGTGGTATCGGCGGTTTAAAATAGGTGGATGACCCATTTAAAGAACCAAGGACCTGACAGGATTAGCATAGAGAAGCCGGCCTTCATTTTGGCATTGCGATATCTTTACTATTTTCAGAAATCATGTAACTTTAAAGTGAAGATTTGATTCGAACCTTCTGAAAACCACGAAAAGTTCATATTTTGAAGAAATGAGCACTTAGAGGAATTTTAAGTGTAGGCTTCAATCGGAAAATCAATTTTTTATGATAAACCCCTTTCCCCATCCAAGAACTGCGAAGAGACTTTTATGCTGATGCGTATTGATAACTATCATATCCTACCCTGTAAGTAGATTTCCCGTTTTGGGGGGAAGGTTATTTAAACAATTTCTCCATCGAAAGTGCATAAAAATGAAAAGAGGCATACCAGCAATATATTCCAAAGCATTATAGCTTTGTTCTTACTCTACCAGAACAAAGTACGAGTGTACCTGAGATCACTGATTGTTCTTCATGAAAAAGACTTGCACAGAATTAGTTATTATGAAAAGTCCTACAGATTTTCCCTGAGCTCTGAACCATAGCCAAATGACCAATTTTTCTTGTTTATAGTAAATATGTCATCATGAAAGAACCTGTGCATATAACATAAATATAATCTCACAGTGAAGCATTTTGATAGTAGTATGAATTATTTATAGTAGTGGGTTTGCTACTTAGAACTCAAACCCCTTCCGAATATGGAGGTTTTTTTTTTCAATGTTTTTAGCTTGTTAGGCAATTTTAGAGGAAAGCATGAAGACCTCATGAAAACCGAGTCGATGTACACGCATATCGCAAAATGACAATCCATCACCTAGTTACAATATTGAGGGCCGCCTCTCTCGCTTATCCTGACCAGGTCCTTTGAAAGGTTTAACTCTCCCCATACTAGTTACACAGTTCTTTGGACAAATTGGTCACTCAGGCATGATAAAAAAGTATGCACGTAGATTTACGACTGTTCGGGAACGGAACCACAGGCTTTCAGAAATTTGGCAGACTTTTACAAATTTGTCCCCAATTTTGGAATAGTAAAGCTAATTTAAATTTTGATTCCTGGGATTTTGGTGTTACAGGGAGAAATTAAATTGGGAAAACAACAGGAGGACTATAGTAAGCAAAAGGAATACACAACTCTTAACGCATCTAACCTGGTACCAAAATGTGTTTAGCGAAGGATTACTAGCGGGGCACACATGAACGAATACATTCAAAGGCAATATCAGTGATTTGCCAAATCAGGAAAATAAAAAACAGATATCAATCATCAGATTTGTACCTGCCTGTAACAATTATAGACTATTCTAACATAACCTGACAAGTGGTAAGACTAAAAGCAACTAAAAATGAAAAAAACGGATATTTCAGTCATTACTGGCCGCACGCGCACTTACAAACAACGAGTAGTTGCATGCAGATTCATATCTTTGAAACACTGGCTCTTTTTTCCTTTTTGTAATTTGATTAAAATGCTTCTGCGAATTCTGCCAGACCTATTCTTCCACTTTAGACGACTGCTGCAAATTTCGATATTTTGCTTCCTTTTAGGTGGACCACTGCAGTGCCTTTGAAGGTCCCAGGAAATGCAAATATAATTAATGTGGTTTTGTCAAGTCTACAAGGAGGGACGAGAAAGGCATTCAATATTTGGGTGGGTGATGACATTCATTAGTGAAACTATTGATTTTTTCAGAGAGTAATAGAAACATTCCAGTGACTGGGGTGAATCTATTCAAGACACTGACTGAAAATCAATAGTTTCACTAATGATGTCACTGGTAGTGTATTCTTTTTTTGGCCCTTTTTTGTTGGAATGGAAGGTAAATTAAAGATTGAAGTAGGTTATCATATCATTCCATTGGGGACCTTTAACACACAGTGAATAGGGACTTCATATCTCTCTTAGTGTATTAGTCCCAGTACATGTCAACATGTACGGAATAAACCGTGACCATGTAGACCGATGGCCCATTTGGGTTAACAGTGCTGAAAATCATTGGATGGGCGGTGGTACACTGAGTCACCTGGACCGTGTATTTCACGATTCGGACACAAACAAGAGAAATGGCTGAAGTGCCAGGGGGGGGGGGTGGGACTGGGTTCCAAGGTGGTAATCATGCTCGTGTACAAAAACGCGTAGTTAGGGTAGTTTTTTTTAGATCAGGCGAGTACGCGCGTGGAACGGAGAAAACCAGTCGCTATGATGTTATACATCTCAAACACCACAGCCCTCTGTCATTTTGAATACATTTTGCATACTGATGCGGTTTTCATTCGGAATATGGGCGTGTTACCGTGATTTGGCATTTAATTTGTTATTGTTTATATAGTCGCTGTAAAGGAAGAATAATAGACTGGGTGAAAATTCCACGAAGTGTACTTGCAAAAATGTTGTACAAATATGAGAGTTGATGTTACATGATGGATGAAGCGAGTGAGTAAGAAGTATAGTAATGTTTGCAATGAAAAAATATTTTTCTGGTGTCCTAATTTTTATCTGCAAAAAATTTCTTTTTAAAAGGAAGGGTTCAGTTTTTCTTCGCTAATGACATAGCTTTTTTCCAATCATTTCCTTTCAGCCAACGTAATGGCTAAAATTTTACATGTGTGATTCTGGTATCGATACACCACACGTCGATTTCGGAACCCGAGCCGATACTTTATGACTTTGAAACCATCGGTAGTAAGTATTGCCACACCATTACAAGCGGAAATCAGAGCTCTAGTTGTTTTTGACTGTACATGTACTCTTTGTCAATATCTCAAAATGTACAAATAAAAGCTGCAAACAACTTTAAGAAATAATCATAATTCCACATTCATTCCACAATCGACCCCGTATGCAGAGCCATTCTTATATTGCCACGGAGTTGATTCGGGTTGAGTAACAAAATACCCGTCCTCTTTCTAACCAGTTTGCGGTATACAGGCTGATTCAAAAAGAAGTTTACTCATTTTTGTCGTGGTTTAGTAAATAATCTAAAAGGAACTCACTGTAATGTAATATATCATCGCAAAGAGCAATTTCTGAAGGTCTAAATAAAAAAGGAATTTTGAATTTGCACATGCCAAATCCGAGTTATACTAATTTGAATAAAACCACCCATTTTCCTGACTGGAGACATCTGGGTAACTTGCTTCAGTTGCTATTTACACCAAATCACTAATGCGTGAACAAGAAAGTCTCCATTGGTTTGCAACTTTCAATGCCAAAATGATTTTTTTCCTTTTATACTCAAAATCTACCAATCAAGAGCAAAATTCTAAATGCTGACAACTTTAAATTATATCGAATATTGAATCTGGCGAGAGGTAGACTTCTCTTAGAAGAAACAAATCATTGCATGTTTTGCAATTCGTGAACAGAAATAATTTTACTGTGCAATACAATGTTTTATATTATAGCAGCTGGACTGTTTAACTTTTACTATGTAAAATTATGTTCTTATTATTGTATTTTTTAATACTTTTTAGTAATTTCTGTATTTCTTCCTTATAACTTATTGTATTGTATTACAATTTTGTTGTATTATGTTTGACCCCTGAGCACCCCTGAAAAACAATGATTACACTGATGGGGTTTCCCCAGGCAAAAGAAGATCTAATAAATAAATAAATAAATAAATAGAAACAGATGAGTTTGCGATGAAAAATGGTATTACAATACTTGATGAATAGGAAGATAAACTGAATTATCGTTTGATTTATGGTTCTTGAATATAAAAGCCAAACTTTCATTTTGACAATAACAGTTGCGAACCAATGGATCTGTCTGGTTCACGCTTTATTGATTTGGCCTAAATAGAAACTGATGCAAGTTATCCAGATGTGTGCAGTCAGGAAAATGGCTGATTTTATTCAAATGCGTATAACCTGGGTTTGGCATGTGCAAATTCAAAAATTCCTTTTTTATTTAGACCTTCAGAAATCGCTCTTTGCGATGATATATTACTTTACAGTTAGTTCCTTTTAGATTTTTTTACAAAACCACGACAAAAATGAGTAAACATCTTTTTGAATCAGCCTGTAGGTAATCAATGAGCTAGATGGCGTTCGTTAAAATAACGGGCTTGAGCGCGTGACATGGTTCATTTCGTCGGCTGCATCACATACTGTTCTATGTCATATGTTATGACGTCTCGTAGGCGTCAAAGGTCAGAAATACCTTTCAAACACAAATAAATGAGCCTTGTGCACAAGTGATCTAAATTTTATACAATATAACAGATTTTAATGATTTGTGAAGAATTTTTTTTTTTCTTTCAACAT
>JAMKCH010071078.1:0-109150 GCA_023653785.1 Ophioderma brevispina
GTTTCTTAGGCAAGTCCGTTCCTTTGAAATAGTCTGTAAGGAGTTTGGGGAGTTTGGCTTGTGGAAGAAAGAATGCTATCAACCAAGTGGCATCTCTTTGGTATGGAGCCTGGTGAGAGTCTTCCGCCTGGGGCTGGCTTCTCTCGTTGGCGATGGCGGTGTCGTCAGCTGTTTGAGATCCAGAATCGGCTGATCAAAGGTTTTCCTGCAGTAGTGAGTCTAGTCTCCGGAGCGATCAGGACACTGTAGCATCTCGTGGTCTGCCCAATGGTTGGTGCAACAATGCACAGAAAATGACCTTGCAGAATTCAGCTGAAGCAGCCAGACCTTGTACCTACCCACTCTCTGGCTAGATCACATTTGAGACCACGTGTTTTTGGATACGATAAGAAGAATTTGGCAATTTTACTAATCATTGCCTATTGTTCAAGTTGGCGATCTTTTAAGCATGCTGTTTCCTTGAGCTCCTTTGATTCAGAATTGATCTTCTCTTTCCTCCTCCTCGTCGTGAGTCATGTCTTAAAAACGGTCTTTCGTCTTCTGTACAAGAGTATTTCTATTATAACTATTAGTCAGACAACTCTTGTGGCAATCAATTCTCCTATGGCCACTTGTACCTAGATGCAATTGCGCAAGACCATCATTTAAACTTTCCAACCATGACATCGGTGGAGGAATTTCTGGCTCGCCACAGCTCTGCCTGGTACCAAATCCGGGCTTGGTAAATTGGCTCTCTAAATGTGCATTCCTTAACAAATCTCTCATACGAGTGCGTCTGCTTATCAGTCGACTTACCGGCTTGGAAGCATCGAGATACTTCGTCCACGTCACCTGAGCCATTTTTGTAACAAAACTTAAGCAACTAACTTCACGACCCCACCCCCCCCCCCCCGTGATTTTCGTTACTGTAACATCCGATTCCTTTAATATAGTCCCACAGGGTAGCTTATAGTTTTTTCTTTCCATTAGTACCAGAATAGTGCCAACATCCCCATTATGATGACACTATGTACGTCATATGTTGAGAAAGTATGAAAATACATTACTGTACTGAATATAGGGTGGAAAATGAATTTGCAATTTTAAAAAATTACGACTCAAACAAAGCATTATTATAGCACTAAAATGCTCTCGCTCCTTTTATGAACTAGTCATTTTCCTCCATCAATAAAGCCAAAAACCCGCATGAAAATGATATTCCTAAACATTTTTGGCGAAAAGTGTGGGAATTTTTCCTCCCCTTGTGTGTCCTATGAATTGACAAATTTTTGCTAATCTGCGCACCTTATGAGTCAATTGTGACGTAATGCTGCATTTTGGTACCATTTTGGATACATGGAAAGAGGAGGACCATAGCTATCCTATTGTACCCTACAATTGATGTCCGTGATGTTTCTGTGTTGTGCTAGGCATTGTTGGTACTTCTCGCCCGAAGGGGGTGGTTGCATTTGGCAGCCATTTGAAAAAGCGCCCTCACCGTTTAATATAAACCCAGGGTGGGGATTTTGCAGACAAACTGATTTCAGTTGCTTATGGTATAAGCTTCACAAATGGTTTGTCCTCAAAATCCCCGGGTGTGCAGGGGGGGTCATGTTAGCCCGTAGTCTATATATATTGATTAGGTTTCCATCAAAGTATGAGGATATTACAGGGAATGTAAATTTTTTTCCTGAATGAAACAAAAATAACAGACTGAACAACAGACAACAGTGGATTGAAGGATCTTGAAGTGTTTTTCTCCTTTGAGGGAAGGCGAACATTTGTGATGATATGCAGGATGTTTACCACAAGAATGTAATAAATTGAGTTGTTAGATGAGATTGAAAGAGAAATTAAATACTGGCCCTTAATTACATTTTTGGAGTTTTTGGTGTCTATTAAGTACGTTTGAATTCTTTTTAATTAATCTAGAGTGCTAAGTGTATATTACAAACTGAAATGTGGGTAATCAAATCATAGGGCTGAAAGAAGGTTTTATTTTGTGTGTGGTGTGATTGTAAGTATTTGTAGAGCATACATAAAGTGGATTATGATCTTTAATTGTGCTTTAGTTCAGTAGGTAATGAAGCTTTGATTTGATTCTCCATCCTTTAATTAGGTGCTTGGGGTGCATAGTTATAAAGAATTAACATGTATTAGCTAAAATTACAACTAAGAATAATACATGTTAGTATACAATATAGACAGTAAGTGCAGACATATCAGGCGCGGATCTTGGGAGGGGCGGAGGAGGTGAGCGCCTCCGGAATTCTGCAAAATCTTGCACAATCATTCCCATTTTGAACAAGTTTCAGCTTTCAGTCCCCCGTAATTTTGACATTTTTCCAATCCTGGATCTGCCCCTGCATATAGGTAGGTAGGCATTTGGAAATAAGATTGTTTTTCTAATCTAGATTGTACATTCACGTGATGAAAGAGTTCTATTTGAATGTAGGTATTTGCGGTGATTATTATATTGGCAAAGCAAAACACACAATTTGTTTGCTAATTAAATGCACCCTCATCAGGAATTTGGAGTCAGTGGTGTAAATTTACGCTTTAAGTACAATACGACAAGTCTGAACAAAGAGAGAGCCATGTGAGTTTAAATCAGAACCTAACAGCAATGTTTTTATTTGTGCTCATTTTTTTGATGAGAACATAACTCACGTAACATGTAACATTAAGATAGTGTTCCCCCAATATCATGCAGTTTGCCTTTCAAGTGTTGACTTCAATTAAAATCCATCCAAATCAGCTATTGTGTGCCCCAAACTTATCAAATGCAGTAGGATGCTAAGAACCAAATAATCAAGACCAAAATCCAAATATATTTTCCACAATAATTGGAGCATCCACTATGTAACATATACATGTTTGTAACGTAGAAATGCCAATTTCAATGCAAAGAGAATGATGGGAAAAAACACATGATTAAGGCTTATTACATGCAGGATGCCATTTAACAGGTTTTGAAATATAATCCTAAATTTCGCAAAGAAAAAATTAAGAACTTCTTCTTGATTAAATCTCTGCCGAAAGAAATTAATATTTAGGTATGGTAATTCGAGCAAATCCTCATATATTTTCCAAAATATTTGGAACATCGTTATGTAACAACGTGATGAATGTAGAAAGTCCCCAATTTGGCTACAGTTTCCTACGGCGGTCCGGAAAGTGTGTAGTCTGTGCACAGGGACTGCGAAAGAGATTATTAATTTAGTACTCCGCGAGCGATTAACGTTATCAGTCCGGCCTAGCGGAATGCATGCAAATGAAACTAAATATCAAATATCCAGAAACAGGATATATAAGTACTTCCCGGACCGCCCGTAGCAGTTTCCAAAGCCAAGTAATAGTGCGCCCGTCGGCGCTCCTAAAAACGTTGATTTGCAATCCCATAGAGTAGTACTGTGTAAAAGAATATTGGTCGACCAAAAAGGGGGCACATTTTCGCAGAATTTGCTCATAACATCCAAACCCAAATATCCTTTAGCCCTAAGATTTCACAGGGTAAATGAGAAAAATACTGTAGCTTTTTTCTCATACCCAAAATTGTGACACTTCCGGTAAAATCTGGGGGTCTCTGGGGACGAGGCTATTAGCGATCGGGCCATGGACCTTTAAGAAAGGGTTTTTCCTTTCATTGGAAAAACAACAAAAATAAAATTTTTCCTAAAAATTATTCAAATTAGGGGTAATTGGAGATGGATAAAAATTGTAATTGGTTATGTAATCTGTAGGTTACATATATTCAGAACACATATCCTAAAAAAAAATCAATGTTCCCTTTTATCGTTAGATTCTGTGAAGAT
Organism: Ophioderma brevispina; assembly: GCA_023653785.1. Classification (NCBI taxonomy): domain Eukaryota; kingdom Metazoa; phylum Echinodermata; class Ophiuroidea; order Amphilepidida; family Ophiodermatidae; genus Ophioderma; species Ophioderma brevispina. Next base: position 3,795 of record JAMKCH010071078.1, read on the forward strand.
TTTGTTGTGGAAAGAGGACACTACCATGGGTGCATGCCAAAATAAAGAAGAAAATAAATGACTTGACCTTGACACTTGTTCTCCAACTGACTGTTATGTAGTAGTACAAAAAATTTGAATAAGTTGCAACGGATGTCGATTTCAAAAGTTCCAAGTGTTCTGAGTTGGTGAAGAGTCTATCTTTCACATACCAATACATTTTAACCAGCGGATTTCAGACAATTATTTTCACCTGGAACTGCCTAATTCTACTGTGAGTTCCAACAATAATTTGATGTATATTTCATCATTTTTGAAACAAAGAAACTAATGTGAACAAAACTCACGGTGGATATGTTGCTTGGTAAGGTGTTGACCAACATTGTTTCTGCAGAAGAAGAAGAAAGAAAACAAGATCTAAATAACTTATGCGAGGACCTCATTTCTATTCTATTTAAAGCAATATTGGCACATTTTTGAAGAGCGCCCCAAATTTTCAAAATTTGGATATTTTTGCACGTTACGTTGGTAATTGTCTAGGAACTATACCTGCGAAAACGAGAATGTTAAAAAATGCGTATGTATCACAACAATACGCGATTTTGTAATTAGAATTGGTGGATCCCAGTTTGGACTTAACGGCGGAGCTGGAAATGGCTACGTTTAGTCCCGCCATGATGAAACTAGTGCCACCTCTAGAAAAAATAACCTCTAACTTGACTTCCCGAACTATTAAAACAACTAATGGAGCGCGTAGACAGTACATCGCTCTATTTCCCGGCTATTCACATTGGAAGGACAGTTTCCAGCAGCCGTTGAATTATTATCGGGGATCCCCGTAATAATTATTCTTCTGTACAAAATTCATTCGTTTGTGAACACATAGACATTTTCGAGCTTAACATTCACAGGTATAGTTACTAGCCAGTTACCAATGCAACCGTGTAAATCTCCAAATTTTTGAAAATTGGGGTCGCCCTCACAGAAAAATGTGTCTAATATTGCTTTAAACACCAGGTATTAAAAAAATCAAAAGAAGGAATCCAGCGACCTATGCTAATCAACACGGTAACTTGAAAAGAATGGTGTTACGCGCAAGTTACTGTAAGTTACTTTTGTTTCTGCACAAAGATGTTAGGTCACAGTTGCCAACACTTTTCTTTCATGCATTTTGTGTTCATCTGTTGTTCCTTTTCGAAAAATGATGCAATATATGGGCAAAGTATTGAACGCACAGTAGAAGCCTAAGATTTATTTATTCGTGACAGAGGACGAGTATCTTGTGCTTTGCTTCCTGAAAAAAATAGCTCAATCTTACTGGTGATGAGCACTTAAATCCTTTTTTATCTGAAGTACAGGGCCATTGTTTTATTACCGCTACGTTGAAAGTAATTGTAGTGTCTTTTATCCTCTGGCATACCGAGCGGATTTACTGGATCTCCACAGTGCTATTATTTGCTCAGTCAATGCTGCATGATGTATATCTACTGGTCACTGATCTTTAGGAAAATACATTGTCATGTACATTTATATTCATTTTCAATCAAATGTGGCAACTTTTGCACTTGACTCCCCCAGAGTATGTAAAGGTTAATTGACAATATTAACATGCGGTCGGAAATCAGTGTACTTCGGCCGATCGCGTAACCAATGTCTTATGCAAGCATCTTTCACTCTGATCCATTGAGTAATTGGATTTAATACAAAAGTATGTATTTCATATAATTCATCCAATTTCCTTGTTAGATGTTATCCTTGAGGTATTTAGACACAAACACTGCATATTTTGCCTCATTGATTGCATTTCTTGCTGATTTCTAAGAATGGTTGGCATGTTTTTGGCACATTTCATTCAAATGTTAATTACAACCGATACTTTAGGACCTCTTGCTGAAGAGTGCTACAGGCATACTCGGAAGAAAAGTGCATTGTGCTATATCTCGCTAGTGACAAAAGAAAACATTCCGAGGACTATTGTTCGAAAGAATTTCTTTGTGTTTTTCCGCTCGAAGTATGTGGTTTACACATACCGTACACACCCATACACTCATACCTCCTTACACTTTTGATGTCAAAGAATATTATTTTGCAGGTAACGAACACTGCATAGATGTTTTAGGGGGCGATCGCAAGGCACCGGGAATTTGGAGAGACAGACCTTGCAAAGACAAGAAAGGCTATATCTGTGAAATGATACCAGGTAGGTCGGTACGTATATAGGTCAAACCTTTTTTATTGCGGTATAATGTACATTTGAAGAGAAAACCTTAGTTTCTCGACCAAAAAACAAGTGTTTCAAATACTTTGTCAAATCGAAAAACCTGGCTTATCAAATTTGATAAGCAATGTTTAAAAAAACACAGGTTTCTCGGCCGAAGTTAGTTTATCAAAACCATAGCTTTTGGAATCGATAAACGGAGATTTTCAAATCGAAAAACCAGGTTTAGCAAATTCGATAAGCACAGTTCTTGAAAAACACTAATGTTATTTCCATTAAAAAATCAGTTTTTCGGCCAAGAGACAACTTTTTTCGAAAACACTTTGCTTCTCAAATCGAGAAACTTGTTCTTGGTTCTAAAAAAGCTGGTTCAGACTTTTCTCTATCCATGTGCAAAAGACACGCCATAGCCACTATTATGTTGAGAAATTACATCATTATTATGTATGGCTTACTTTGTATTTGCACAATATCTTCAGAACGCACATGTATGTGCAATTTTCTGGCAAGATGAATCAATGGTACTTCTGACAGAAAGATTAACTTTTTTAAACGTGAGTTTGTGCATAAATGCGTTTCGGTGTGTGTGTGTGTGCATGTGCGCGCGTTGGAGCGTGTGGGAGTGTTTCTTTGGTGTCTTTGTGTCTTTTGTAGATGCGTATCATATAAATCCGGACATTTATTTTAATTTGTTTTCATAAGTAATGAGCAATCAACAACAGCAACAACGACCATGTGTTGAAGAGATACTACGCCCTTAACCGCGCAGACAAAAAATCGAGAGGATTATCGACGTACCACGCCATTTTCTACTGTTATTTGAGACCTCTATCATAACTTTCTACATCCTAACCCGCACAGATATTACTTAAAGGTAAGATGTCCCAAATAGAAATATTAATAAGGCTATTATATTCGACGAAGCCGGAAACGAAACAGACTCAGTGCACCCATCACTGCCCATGGTAGTACACGTTTTATTCCGTCATAGGTATAGTCTTATAAAGTGTGATATATGAAATATGATAACGGAATAATAGCGTGTAATCCAAGGGTGCCACTGAGTTGTTTCGTGTGGTTTCGTCGATATCATAAGCCTATCAATAAAGTAATACAGTGCAACTGTAAAATCTCACTTCCGTTCAGAGATACATTAGCGTCTTATTTCGTTCATAAAAAAGAAGTTTACTTTGATTGAGACGTATCCTTGCAACTTACATTGTTGTGTTTTTACCATTTTACAAAATCAAGCATGGACTTACTATTATTTGGCATGGGCTTACTTATTCTCTCATAACACTTTAACCGCAAAATTATGTTGGGCAATTTGTCACCTTAGCTGTCAATTTTTGCCATTAATATGTTATTTCGTTACAAATAATTGAAAACTAGCACGCAATAATTTGTATTCATTACATTAAAATAATGTCCAAATGCACATTTCTGAGACATTCATATATCACCTTCGACATACTCAACAAACTGCTCCAACATGCAAACATTATCATACATCTTATTTCAGTTCCTAATCGACAATAGAAAGCCTGCAAATACCATTTACAGGAAACAATTTTGCTACAAGTACAGAGATTCTCTTCAGCAGGGAACTTTCAACTATTCAATACTGACCCAACTTTGCATCTACTCCGATAGAAACATTACAACTACCGTACAATGACGTTTTCATGACGGAAGACGTGCGATAACAAGTGGGCAGGTACATCAACACGAGCAACACAAACATGAACTTTACACGGAAGGTTTATACTGATGAGTGGACATGGCCAATGGATGTATCGCACATCTGAAGTAGTCCAGTTAAAGGAATCATATAACCACAACATCTGCACCAATTGCTTACTAATGTACGAACACCTGAGCGACTTTAACGACCTTATGGTATCGACCTACGAAATTATCAGCTGTGAAACATCAAACATTCATTATCATCAGAGCTAGTCAGACAACTTACCACTGACATCAACGACTTATATCCATCACCAACAACGAAACATCAACCATTCAGTTATCATCAGAAAATCAGCAACTTAACCACTGACATCAACGACTCATATCCATTCACCAGATCGGTCGGCAGTTTTTCCAATATCGGATCCATCTGATGTGACAGATGGAAACAATTATTACTGGACATTACAACAACTAGTGCAATAACATCTTGTATTCAGCAATTGAGCCCTCACATAATAATATTTAATTTGACAAATGACACGTGGTACCATCTGAGTCGGAGCTTTAATAACTTGCAGCAAACCATCTTCCGGGTCGATGATTTTCATATATACAGATATAATGTGAATATATCATCAGCAATCAATTGATTTCAATACCTGCTCCAATGAAGAGAATGTTCACGTCCTTGTTCGACATCATTCATGAAATTGCAACCACCAGTCAAAAAACTCACAAACACAGTACCCACCACCATTTGTAGAACCATCAAGCGTTTATTATACGTTTGAAAACGATAAACAGTGGAAGTTAGTGGTTAGATGTAGTCAGGAAGCTCAAAGTGCACTACTGAGGGCACATTTTTCAAGCAGCACCAAAATGCAAAGTACTTTACACCCAAGCTCAGGACTGTAGTTGGAGTATGATTTCAGGGACGCATTCTAGCATTCTAGACAGTATAACTTAAGCGTTATAACGTATTTTCATGGAAATGATTTTCTCTTGACCTTGAATAAAAATAGGTGCAATATAGATCTTATTCAAACATCAAATCACTCTCACTTTGGCGTTCCTTTATCCGTTTACCGACCAAGGGGATTGGGGCCGACTGCTTTGCACGTGCTAGATTGTCTTTCTAGAATAATTCGAGGCTTTGTTTCTTAAGAATTATGTGGTAAAAATACTATCTTCACCTTACAAAACACAAATAAATTGTCATATCTGGTCTTAAATTGTTAAGATGTTATTTGCTTACATCGTACACATGCCAAAAAAATTCAACAAATCCAAGCACACTTACTAAAAGATAATCATGTTATTTTAGCAAGGTCATTTCTTGTTGAAGTTGAGAATAAATATTTTATCTATTTCAGGAATCCCCTTTCCAGTATCTACCCGGTAGCACCCCCTGTCCTTGGTGTTCGTGCTGAACTCCTAAATGGACAGTATTGGCAAGAGACTCATGCAGGAGGCACTACACTTTCAAAGTGCTCGCACAATCCTTATGGTATTAGACACACCCCCCCCCCCCCCCCCACCCTTTGGTAGAAGTTTTAAAGTCCATGACATACTTCTAGTCGCGCTAGCGATGACTCTTTGAAGGCATGCGCAACACCTGATCTTGTCTCCAAGATCAGGTGTTGCGCATACTCTAAAGCGTCAATCGCAAGCTGCGACTGGAAGTTTTGTCATGAGCTTTACACAAGACGTGCAATTGTTCGTGAAACGTAAATATCTTTTGTTACATCGATACATAAACATAAGAACTACCACGTTTCTTGCACAGGTGCATATCTCGAGCAAAGAAAAATATTCAAACTTAACCACCTGTTTGAAAATATTAAGCAATTGTTTTCCACTATAACTGCTATACACTTTGCAGTGTTAATTCGATCAATATCTTTGAACTTGTCTTTTATGAACAAACCAGCAATGGTATGTGTAGTTGATAATATTGCTTTTCAGTGCAAAGTGACTGGAAGCAGTGGTGTCACTGTCATCAGGTAGCATTCAATAAAATATTAAGGTATATTAATTTCTCATATAATTTAAATAAGAATATCTCAATTTGTTTTTAAAAAGGTGGCTGGCTATTGTAGTATGAGGCTCATTCACAAAAGTGAATAAAGGGAATACATAACTGTCGGCCTTCTTGATTCCAATGCATGAAAAATAAGCGATAAAAAGTCTTCGGCCCCGACACGGAACAATACAAGGAATGAAATATTAATTCACTCAGGCGTCTTCATAATCACGTCGACTGAGGAATTAAAGCCAAATCATTAAAGAATAGTGTGCGACGGGTATTATAATTATGCCTGTTTTCATATCAACATAGACTGGCAATCATTCTTTTAAAACGGTGGTATAACGTGGTATTATAACATTCTTAACATTTTGATTCTTTCATTCTGCGTCGACCTTTAATGGTCGATCATTGTTTTGATAATGTTAAGGTTCTCATACGTAATGGTTTAGTGCTTGCACGTGCAATAGGCTAATATCACGGTGTGCCGCGCTTTTCAATCAGGCTAACCCACATGTGTAGGCTTCAATGCAGACATGCAAGCATAATCCGCAAGCATTGGCAAGTGTGAATTTGACCAACCACTCGTGCCTTGGAGCATGGTTGTGGCAACCATTCCAGTGCGGAGCTATTCATTATATTGATTGCTGACCACAATAGCAGTAGCGATTTATTCCGTAAATGTTATCAAGGATTAGAATTGCAAATCCGGCACACTACTCCTCGCTGGTCTTGTTGCGGTTAGCTGATTCATATAGAGGTGGTCTCGGGTTCGAATCTCGCTTCACTGCTATCTTTTAAAATATATAACATTTTCAGGTTTTTCAGGTTGAGGGGAAAAAAAGTCTAAGTCCAAAAAAGATAAGAAAAACTCAATATCTGACCTTTGAGGTTAGTGAGGGAGACACTGCTCCTGGAGCATGGTGGTGGTCAAAAACCCGCGTGCAGCCTCATCCATCCCGTGGCATATTTCTTTCAGAAATAGGACCATGTTGATCATCCCTTTTTATTTGTATAATTCATTCACTATGATATCTTTTTTTTTTTTCTGCTGGACTTCCGTTTTAATTAGTTTGCAGACAGTGTTTGATTTATATTGCCCTTATTCCATTCAGTGTTCAGTTAGAGCAATAATGAAGAGGGGTTGACATTTCGCATATTCACAAAATATATATTTGAGTGACATTAAATGCCGTCCGTACGCAATAATACTCGTGAACCAGATTGAGTGTGCATTTTAATCCCTGGTTACCCAATTGATTTTGACGCTGTGAGGAAGTTTAATACAGTATATGTGTATTTGCACAATATTCAGTATCAAAGAGTCATGCCGCATCACCATATTGTTTTTAATTTTGTTTTGATTTTTCTTTTTCAAAGTCGTGAAATCAGATGAAATATTTCCAACATTGAACTTAAATGTATTAGGTCAATTACCGTGTAGCAAAGAATACATTTAAATATATAAAGTAAAAAACTAAAATAATAATACTGTTTGTTTTTAGCATAAAAGTTCATGTACATCTTATAAAGTATAACAGGTCACATAATAGAGACTCAACTGTATAACCAATGACAATGTCACCAATAACACAATCAATACTATGATAATTAAATGATATGATGTAGGCCTATCCTGCTTTCAATGTTGAAATGACATCTTCCTTCAGAACTGATGCCCAACAATGTTTATTTCAGGTACAGCAACACGGGGCTTTGTTCTATTTACTGTAACATTTGCTATGTGGTTGGCGCCATACACCATGGATTGTCAGATCCCTTCCATACCCGATGTGATTGACAAGGTAGTTGATAGAACTGGATATGCCCATTGTGATAATAAGTCTGTATAATATCGGATGTTTTGAGTGTGATAAACTAATTATATTCCACAAATTAGAGCGGTATTACAAGAGTTAAAAGCAATATAAGCACATTTTTGAGGCGCCCCCATTTTTTTTCCCCCAAAAAAAATTTTTTTCGATTTTTTGCACAGCTATGTTTGGATTGGTCTAGAAAACTACACCTGCGAACGAGAATGCTCAAAAATGAGTATTTATCATAAAATGAGCGATTGTAATTAGAATTGGGATCACTGATGAACTAACCGGCAGAGCTGGCAATTTTAAGTGTATATTCCGGGACCATGATGAAATAGTCACCTCAAGAAAGGAACTCTAACTTGCTGCCTGAACCAATAAAACAACTCTAATTAAGATGAGCTTAGATACGAACATGGCGCTATTTCCCGGCTATTTCATATTGGAAGGCCGTTTCCAGCAGCCGTTGAATATGATCGGTGGATCCTGATATTAATTATTCTAGTTACAAAATTCCTTCGTTTGCGACACATAGACATTGTAGAGCTTAACCATTCACAGGTATAGTCTACTAGCAAGTTACCAATGCAATCGTGTAAAAATCTCAATTTTTTTTAAATTGGGGGCGCTCGTCAAAAAAAGTGCAAATATTGCTTTTTAAAGACGAGAGTGCGATATTGCGATAGTAATAGTCGTCGTTTTTCAAGTTTAAAGGCCACCAGCAATTCGGTTTGCAAAAATGACGTTTAGGGTTCCGTTTGGTTTCAACGATTAGACAAAGCGATGTGTGTGGGTGATGTGCGCGTTGGTTTGTTGTGTGGTGTGTGTTTGTGTGGGTCGTTTAAGGACGAGTACAATTATTTACAGTCGGCGTTGGCTCCGTTACGCGATTTCATTGCGATGCCCTTAAAATAACAATATGTTTTATCACACCTTTATTTGTAGCTGAACGTTGGCTTGTATTGGTAAAGTGCCGCAACATGGAACTGCCAAAGACAGCCTTTCAAATTATCTGGCTTTCCGGGGGAGACTTCTTCGACAAGACAGGCGATCTCACAACGACAGATTGAGTTGTTCCAGCTAGTAATAGCTATTGAAAAGTGATCCTATTTGCCGAGAAAGCGGAAATGTGCTTGGCTATAGATCTAGAAGAATACGCAAAGGTTGCTCTTATTTGAAGCACATTGTGGGTAATGTGGGATTAGGAATTATTGTTATTACCTCAACAATTTTTAAAACTGACTAGCAGGCCAGTATTATTCCCCGCTGTGCATTTACAGCGCCATAAATCGTGCAAAAGGCCACAAGTGGCCTCAAATCTGCCCTTATGATATCCCTCCTTTGCGGATACTCAAATAGAGAGTTTGCGTTTGTAATGAACGCCTATAGATTTCGATCAAGAAAGGAAATGCTCAAGAATCAAAGCTTGGCTAAAGTGAGCTATATGCATGGAGAAAGAGATAGAAGGAAGCAAGGGGGTGAAACGCATTCAAAACAAGTCGTCCGTGCTGGGCGCTGACATTTTGAATTTGCACGGGAATAATAATCAGTTTGGGTGATTGTATACCCACACTAATGTCAATTCGATACAAACAATCCGCCAAACATCAGTTGGTTGGATGGTGGGTGCTTGGGGGTTAAAATTTGTTCTACCCATGGCTACACAACGAATGAAATGACACATTCAGTTCGTCTTGATTTAAATAACCGCCTCAATGAATACATATTTTCACCTAAGCGCGCATTGCATATGAGAAAAAAGAGTATCTGAGCCCACAATGATCAGGTACACTATAGTACACCAGGCCACATCTACCACATAATTAATTTGATCACTACCGATTAGTGTATCATATGCAAAGCGGCACCCACAGTATGTGGGAGAAGAAGGGAGGCCGCCATTGGCTTTCTTATTGTGGTACTCAGGTTTTCTTTTTGGTCGCCAAAACATGCGAGACGGTGAATTCTAAAGATTACGTAACGTTTTGCCTTTATCTATATAGAACCTCTTTGGAAGGAAGTACATACGACTTCCCACAAATCCCGATTTTAATCTGTTTATCCATTTACCCGCACAAAAGAAGGGATTCAACAGCGACCTTTTGATCATAGTCCCTCTGCCGCAATCGATCCAATTGTAAACGACCCATGGGATAATCAGGAATAAAGCCTGGCTTTTAGAAACTTACTGCAACCAGAGATTGTTGTGTGACTCTCTATACATAGGTCAAACACTCCATAACGAGACAGCGGAAGTTGATTTTAGTCAATATGTCGAACAATCAGCATTCCTAAAGGAATTACCATCAGTACTCAATGTGATTTAAACCTGTAAACTTTGCAAAAACGCCGAAAATATTATCTACAAGATACCATCTGGACCGGGCGGTTGAAATCATATCCTCACCTCAATCAAAATAAGGGGGGCTTCCAAATCAGCGGTCGGCTCACCGTCGTCGTGGCGATGAACCACCTTCTTAGAACGATAGAAAGCAGTTTCAACCGAAAAAACACCGCGATGAACCGGCGAGAGCCGGTGGTTGATTTTTGGAGCCATCCCAAGAAGCTACAATATAAACATAATAGTGGTATCTGAAAGAAGAGTCTAACTTTAGACCGCGGTTTAAACCAGGGTTAGTCATACAAGGGGACGGGACCTTTTTTCTTACAACATTTTGAAAGGGCAAAAGGTCCCTCCTCTTGTGGACAATGTGTTTAAACAGGACTAAAGTTAGACCCCTTCAGAATACAGCCAATAATAATACCGACGTGTATATAGCGCCTTTTTCGAAGGATTCAAAGCTTTGTTTCCTATTATCGTCATAATCATTTCGCTCACCTAGGTGACGTGCCAAGAGCCACATGTCTATACCCATTAAGATTGTAGTATTCCCTGAAGAGCTCCCCAAAGTTCGCTTGGGTCGAAGAGTCAATTGATAAAGTATCTTGCTCAGGGGAAAAAACATGTGTGACCCACGGGGCTCGGAACTCGCCGATTCAAAGTTCTTATGATTATGAGTCTGCGCTTTATGATTACGACACACGTGCTCCAGAACCCAATTGATTAGAATATCTTTCTGCGCGAAGAGAACTTTTTCCAAATATAATTATTATCTGAACACATTGCTTTAATTTCAGTGGTTTTTGACAGCAGTCGATCACCTGACTTCACCCTAACAATGTGCAAACTTGGAAGGAAGGTCCGCAACAGGTAAGATGATCAAAAAACTGTTTTTGTTTTGCTTAGTTTTTTTTTATTTGGTTGGAGCTCATGTTCTCACGAATGGTTTTCATACTTGTATCTCTGCAGGCTGCATACCAAGCCAACGATGATGAATGCGGTTGAAAAAATATGGGGACGCCTGCCGAGTGGTCGCATTTCACCTGGATTCGAATATAGTGAAACAATCAAAGGATTTTGCCAAATTTGATGATTATATGTAGGAAACATTTTATAGCACTGTAGCTGATTGCATCAAAAAAACTGATTTATGTAATTCAGGAGCAGATGCATCAATGGTGTGTATTAATAGCACACTCATGAAAATTACCAAAATATACTAAATCTCTATAAAGCATAAAATATTTCTTTAGTTTGGCACCGACAAATGTGTGAACAACGTTACTTTGCCATTTCCAATGGACAAAAACACAGTAAAAGTTTAAATGCAGATGAGATGTGTGTTTTCAAGTCGTGCTCAGACTCGCAAACACATTTGTCTAGTACAAGGACGTTAACATAAGGTGTAAAAAATTACTCATTTTCTTACTTGGCAATAATCTCTACAGACGGTTTGACGAATCCCGTTTAAGGTTTTGTGGGAAGTTTAAAGACATTGCAGGCCGTATTGCGCAGTATTTACATTTCGCTTATTTATAGTCTAAACGTATAAAATTATGCAATTTTGAATTGCCCGGGGCCACTCGGATTCAAAGATATGATGCGTGAAACAATAAAACGCGTAAAAAGGTCTCTTTTCCAACAAGCGATGTGACGCCGACTTGATAGTGTGTCCAAAAACAGCAAATATGGAAAAAAGGGTATGTTTTTTTCGTAACCTGAAATGTTGATGTACGCGAGATCAAGATTATCAAAAATATTTGTAATTTTGGGAGAAAGCAACATGAAATCAAAGCCAATAATAAGGGTATATTATCAAACACAATGCATTGATTACTTGTTTTAATTTGACAAACATACTGTTTATGTGCAAAAACAAACAAAAATACTTGTGTTAGGTATGTTTTTTTTTTTTTTTTTTTAGTCGGTTGAAGACTTTGTTTTGGGTGACTTTCGGAAGTCCATGTTTCACCGGCATCATAGTCCACCTTTGATACAATGGCCCCCCCCGGGGCAATCGTATTGGAAATAATAAGAATAATTAATTCTCGCAAAGTATAAGTGTTTATTTTTGGGGTCAATAATTCACACGGCATAAACTGTGTGACAAAGTACACATAGATATGGTTTGTGTCTTGGTCACGAATGATTTCCCCTGCCCCAACAGTTAAGTGCGTGCTGTTTCTGCGTTCTTCTAATTTCGTGAGGTATTGTGTAAGGTGTTTTTCTGTTAGTTGTGATGTTTTGTAACTTCTGCATATGAAAATCAGGGTAAATGCGATTTTGATATGGCGTTACAAAAGTTAATATGCGACCTTCTCTATCCATTTAGCTTTTAGCAAACAACAGCTTTCGAGTGCACCTTCAACCAAGCTATTGAGGATGTTCCACCAGAGACTACCGGAACACTCCCAGTTGACATTAGCAGAAGATGAACAAATTTACTCGAATCCATGGTAAATTTCAAATTTTATAGAAAGAGTTCCATCTGTAAAAAGCATTATAGCCCAATTTGAGTCACATGATGCGATTCTAGTTATCAAACGTAGGGAAAATGAATTGTTCAGTTACAAACCTTTCAGAATGTTTTGTACATTTCTTTCTGCACAATTCAATAATTAATAATACAAAAAAACAACACCACCTGCAACACAAACACACCTGCACAGCTGCTTACACCAGGGCGCACATACACATGCACACAATGTACAAGCATGCAGCACATACACACAATGCACAGGCCCTCCATACCATAACATACACACCTGCACGGCCATGTCATATGCACACCTGCACAGCCACTTGCCACACATACTCGCGCACACACCCACACAGAACCACACACACAATCGCGCACACACACACGCGCGTGCGCCACGAGTAAACACTAGAAATAACATGATTGGTATAGAATATAAAATAAATTTTGGCTTTTCCCCCACAGCTGCATCACTTGTGGTACTGTATCCCACAGTTTGCACAATTGTTAACCTCCTGTTTCAAAGAAAAATACAAGGTAAGTCAATGTCACAGAGTCATATTACCACCCGTTCATTTAATCATCAATTATTATCCTTGTCCTTCTTATTACAATAACAATGGCGGTTATAACATGTAGTTGAAGGCAACAGGTTAGCCTTGTTCAGTAAATAACACAATGCATTAAATTTCTGGTATTCATTATCGACATCGTCTTTATAATTTTTTTCACAATACAGTGCCATCACAAGCTCTCACCCATCAACAGTAGTGACCATTTCTCTCATGAACGCTTCACCAGACATTGTTCAGAACATGTCTCACCTGTTGCATTCAACTTTGGCAAGGTAAACTTTCATTGGTGTTGTAGTAGTATTAGAGAGAATTTAAAAATTAAGTGAGACCTCATTAAAAGTTTTAGGTCTGTCATTCACCTGAGAGGTTTACAGAGCATTGTTTTATTGTCACAGGTACAAACAAGTTTATGGTACTCATACAATAATATAGTAATGTAGCTCGTAAATAATGTTTCTACTTAAAATACAGTGTTTTCGCCTTAAGATAGCTTGGATGTTTTCAATGGAAGTATCATATTAAACACACCATCGAATATTTCATTAAACATTGTTATTTTGAACCATAACTTCCCTTTGACACTGCAAATATATGCCTTTCACAGCATTGGAGAAATAAGCATTCTGATATCATTCACACATATCAACAACTTAAGGTTTTTTTAAAAAATGGGCCAAACTGTATTAAAGACGCTAGCACAATCGGCTTTGACATCCCAGCCAACCGGGCCTAAGTCCTTCGATCTTAACAAACCATTGAAGAACTGAATTCATCAGGTTCCAGTAAGCCGATGGACACAATATGTGTTGTAATGGCAAACAAAGGCCTAGTCTCAGCATGGCCGAGGATTGAACCCCAAATCATATCGGCCACTATGGAATTGCAATGAAGTCTCACTCTAATTTGAAATCTACTATGGTGAAATAAAGTCTACATGTAGAAATATAATATTGTTATTATAGAATTGCAGCAGCACCATAGCATGTAGTAGTGGTATGGTAAGTGGTGACATAGTATTATAGTGATGTCGATTTTTATCTAAGCGCACAATATTCACCCTTCTGTGTTGCCCAATGCACAATTTGCTTATAGGAAGTACACTGCCCCCAAGAAGTCGTCACATAATTTCCGCTTCATGTATGTGGCAGCTGGCTACGTCGCACAACCTGTCAGCACTTAGAATATAATATCATTTATAACGGTAAACACTGGTATCAACGATACAATTGAGATAAGTTTTTTATATTTACGATGGGGGCACCCTTATTTTGTTCCTTATAAATAATAAGAGTTTAAAAATAAAAAATTGTTTTTAAAAAATCAAAATTTTAGAGGGTGCTACAGGCATTTTTCAATTTTGCACGTATAGTCAATGTGATTTTGTAGTTTTTTATTATCATGTAAACTACAGTGTCGTGCTTCGTTCTCTAATTTTTCCCAAACTTACTTTCATTTGCTTTATTTCTCCCTGAAACATTCTAGCAAGAAAAATAACCAAATTTGATCCTTAGTCTCAGAACATTATGATTTTGATAACCAGCCTTCCAATTTGATGGACAGCCAAAACATAGGGTGTTTTTACTTGCTGTGATCAGTTGCAGTATCTAGTACAATTTGAGAGAAATTCGTATCCCCTAATAAACTCTCCTCCTGTCACTCTTTAAAATAATTACATTGAGGAAAGTTTCTTCGAAGAAGAAGAATTGGCTTTCCTTGGAGTTTCCAAATGGTATGTCTATTTAAAACAGCTGATCTTGTTATTGAAATTATGTATTGCGTCCTGAATATCATTTTCACAAGTTGAAGCTATTCTTTATAATGAATTTGTAAACCTATACGGTATCAATCTTGGACACAATTTGTTTTTTAATTTTTCATATCGGTTTTAATAGGGGAGAGATGATGGCCATCACGGTTGCTGAGATCGCCGGATAATAACGTAACCAACAAAGTGTTTTGCGTAATCACATGACGTCGTTTGCATTATTAGCGACAAATGAGGTATTGAATGCAACGAGAGTTTTTCAATGCATCCATATTTTCTGTCATATACGGGGTGGGAGTTGTATTCAAATGTGGATATGATGCGGTGAACAAGAAAACGTCGTAAAAGGGTCTCTTTTTCCAACAGGCGCTGTACGCGCGTACATTGATTAGGGTGTCAAAACAGCAAAATAAGGAAAAAAGGGTATTTTTTTTGGCATAACCCTGAAATTGGTGATGTACGGAGATCAAAATTATCAAATATGTACTTTGAAGTACAGCAACAAAACCAAAACCAAAGAAATAAACAAGCTTAAAAAAAAAAAAAACTGCATTGCTTACTTGTTTAATGTATCACAAACTGAAAAAGACTTGTTTTATGGGTAGCAAAAAACAACAAACTGCTTGTTTTAGGGATGTTTTTTAAGTCGGTTTGTGAATCACTTGTTTAGGGTGCATTTTGGAAGTTCATGTTCACACATCTTATCCCAATTTGAATACACTGCCCCCTGGGTTGTCATATGTATGATTTCATATAGTTTGACATTCGATAGATTTCCTACTTGTATTTAGCTACGGAGGGTCTTAATGATCATTTTGATTTTGCTTATATTTCACTATAAAACATAGACTTTTATTTTCCTATCTTGCTCCAATATGGAAATTAGAAATCCACATTTTTTGTACCAAAGAAATAATTCCCAGCTTAATCCTCCCGGGGGGGAATATTTTTTGATACAAGCTGTATTATTCAGAGAAAAATACTTTAACACTGTACACATATATATTGAAATGTCCATGTTCTTGTCCTTTTGAAAATGTCCCTCATTGTTTTTTTTTTTTTGCTTTCAGACACCTGTTCTTTTGAACTACTCTATGACATATCTTTTGTGTGCTGTCGGTGTATTATAATTCTCTTTGTCAGCATTGATAACTCTTTTTCAATCAGGTAAGTTGTGGATTTCAATTCTCGTCATTTGGATACCTCTCTATTATTATTTTATAATAAACACAGTAATCCTTTAACATTTGAAATTGAACATAAGTTCCATATGTAAGAATGTCGTTAAATGGATGGCTACACTCTTCTTTGCCGGTTTGTAACCGTTTAGTTTTTTAAATCCGGAGCAGACAACAAAAGAAAATGGAAGGACAAGATCATCTTCATAATTTTTAATAATTAAATACGACTTCATAGGTGCTTAACATGATCGTATCACGAAATGTTGTCCAAAGTGGTAGCCATATTGATAATATTTTTGTTGAATTCTTATAGGCAAAGGTCCAGCTGTGCTTTGAATCTCCACGTGTCCTTAGCGCTCTCGATGGCCGTAACATATCTGTCATTTTTTAGCATGATGAGCGCACGACTATCAGGTACTTAATTACTACTTCTGGTACGATAGCTAGAAACCTCATGTAATATACACTTCCTTGCAAAAAAGCTTCGCTTCCTTCAAAGAAGTTCGTATGTTTGACAGTTTACTATGCAAACATTAAAAACATAAGATTAGAATACTTGTGGATACTCTGTGCTTGCTAGAGCTATGGACTCTGTGATACCAAGAGGTATTATATAGAAGAGGGTGCACCTAGCCACCGTATTATTCAATGTCGTTATGAGCATTACCAATGAATGGGCTATATTGATCGCGGCAAATTGATTTGCCCGGGCTATACTAGCGAAATTGTCCCACAATGCAACACACACCACCGCAAATTTATAAACAAACAGGTGTAACACAAGGACGAAGATTTATTAAGGCAGCTGCAGGGCAGGATTTCAGCTTATTTAACGATTCTGATGATGATTTTCAATGCTTTAGACTTAGTTAATATCATGTCCATAAGCTAATTAAGCCTACATCGTGTCATGAAATAATGTGCATGTCAAAGACGCCGAAAGCGAAAAATACGGCAGAAACTTGTGCTTCCGGTTATTTTCTTGCCCTAAAAAAATACTGCCCATCTTCGGCCAGCGCTACAACTTAGTTCATTGCACTCTGAACTCTTTCTACATCTTTTTAAAGTGTTAAAAACCCCCGGTCTCGCCCGCAAAATATAATTACGACGCTATGAAAAATTTGGTCCTGTTTTGTCACTTGCGGTAGATATGGCGTGAAGATTTGTTATGAGAATGTTAACTCCAAGTCCAAAAACGAATCGTGTTTTCGGCGACGAAAGCAACAACAATGTAGAAATTTAAAAATGGCCGCAGAAAGCGATGCTGCCCTGGGAAGCCCTGCAGAAATATCTCTTCTACAAGACTTCCGCTAGGTCACGGCCGGGTCATTTCTCCGATTATGATTTTGATAAGCGATGATCACTCGGCCGTGCAAGAGTCGCTAACACACATTACATCAAGCCCTCTCTTTCAAGAGCGTCTCAAGTGGACCATTCATTCACTGGGACAATGCGTAAGTCGCTTTAGACCACTTGAACGATCAATTTCTGGGAGCACCCTCCTTCTGTATATTACCTCTATGGTGATACTTTGTAATTGCTAAGCTATGAACATTTCGCCACTAAGATGGAAGGCCAAAAAGTTATAGTCCTATTCGCTTTTGGCAAATTTAATAATGGAAGTTCGTGAAACAAGAACATCTGCTAAAACACTTTTCTCATCAAATCGTAATCGATCAGTCTTCAGATTGTGTTCATCACATCAAACATGCGTATACATTATAATTGTATTAAGTAAATAAGTTAAATCTAGTAATGGGCCTATTGTTTCAATATTAGGCAGCTCCAAGCAACCACATAGGTAAATTTATCAATTGGAATCGACTTTTTGTCATTCAAATGGCCATGATTATAATAATAATATCAATGTAATTAAACTTTTTTGCTTTTTCTGCAAGAATCTTTAAAATTACCGAGACAAGTTTTAAAAGCAGGTCATCTCGCCTCTCAAAGTGCTTCACTAAAGTATCGTAGCTGCAATTATTCGCACGAAATCAGCTGCAGAAGTGTCCCCTTTCCAAAGATTTATGTATTATCATTGTGGGTTTTTGCTTAACCAAAGAATCGATTATTTGGCCTTTGTACAAGCATGCATCACTTTGAATAACATAATATAAAAGAAAACGGAAGCCGTTTTTCTTTTTCATTTATTTGTAGTCCTTTCTTTTCAACAGATGACTTGTCGGTTGTTATCAACTTTAACCCACTACTTACTACTACACAATTCTTGTGGTCATTTGCAGTGGCAGTTTTATCTGTTTTGCTGACCATGAGATAAGAAACATTTCAAAATCTGGATATATCACATATTGGTTGGGGTGAGTTGAATGCTGTACGAAATTTATCCATATTCTGTAGTTGTAATCGGTTCTTGATATGACTCAATACCATTACTTATGGCGTTGTTGCTTCGGAATGCTTCAAATGTGGATGTCTTATATTATCAAGGCGTGCTAAGACATTCAAGTGTATTTGGGTAACTTATCAGATTATCCTCCGTATGTTCTTGGACTACCACATCTTTAAATTTCCACAAAATTTATTTTTCAGTATACTCTATAATTTTCTTAATTTTTTCATTTAAGGTCTCCATTTTGCCAGTTGGAATTTGTTACGCCCTTGGTCCAAAGACTTTGGTTCTGATGGGAGGTACTAGCTCGTTTCATTTCTTAACATAGTTTAATGTCAAGGAAAGTATGGGGGGGGGGGAGTGGGGGCCCACGCACGTGGATTGTGAGTGCAGTGTGTAAATATAACCAGCCTTTTTTTTTCGGAGGGGGGGGGCCATATATTTTTCAGGGAAAGCATCTATTAAATTTGGTTAATATAAGAGTAATAATATAATCTAATATAATACATATATATATATATATATATCTATATTATATATATATATATATATATATATCTATCTATATAGATATATTACCTGGCACAATAAGTATCTTGGCATTGTTTTGCGATCAGTATTGTGCCAAAGTCAGACCATTTTTTGAAAGTTTTCAAAATAACATTTTGTTGTCTTGGTCTTGCTCTTTCATTTAACCACCTCGCTGTAAAAAAGCGTGCAAAATGGCTGAGATGAGCGCCCGAAAGTACGCAAACCCCCCAAACCAACAAGTTGCAAGTTTTTGGATTTTAATTATTAAAAGGCCATATGTGCTTTCATATAATTGGCACGTTGTGCAGAAAATCACTAATTTTCCGAGGGGAACCCTGTTAGGCCCACTGTGGAGTTGTGTTTGTGGGGTGTGGAGTAGATGACTTGTGAGTGTGTCCCATTTTTGTGTGTGTATAGGTAAAATACAAGGGTAATGCGCATGTTTCTACAACTTTGTTTTTCTCAAGTTTACCATCACCCCTCATCCACTTGCATTGTTTTCTATGTCGTTAGGTGTTGGGCAACAGACTGGGGCATGAAAGGCTTAGTTGTATCTTTTGCATTTATTTGTTGGCGTAAGTATAAAACGGATTTCATCGTTTAAAAAGTTTACATCTTTGTTGTTAGCTTCTTACTACTAAGGAATATATTTCCTCCCGTCAAAAAAAAACAATGACCACGCTAGAACGTAAAGCTCTATGTGATTGTTCCCGGATGTCTTTCGAAGATCTCTGGATTGTCATTGAACGTCTTAAAGGCACTTAAGATGATTACCTAGAGATCTTACCCCTTTTGGTTAAATTACGATTGTCAAACTCATTAGCAATTTCGCAGCTTATTTTTCTTCTCTCGGTTCTTCGCTGACCCCCCACAAAATGTTATTAGGATCTTGAAACGTTATCTATACATTTATTGGTCAGGAAACCAGAGAAGATCAAAAGGCTACACTTTGGGGATTACAGGGATGGCGGGTTGCGCATGTGTCATATTGCATCTGTTATTAAAGGTCTCAAGATTGCCTGGGTTAAGCGTGTGCTTGATGTCCAATAACAAGGCCAATGGAAAAATTCTTTCGAACACCACCTTAACCATTCGGTGGAACTCTAAGTGTTGTATTGCAACATGAATCCATCTGAAATATGGTTGGCAAATTAAAAATGATTTTTGTGCGTAATGTTGTGTATTCATGGTTCACCATTGCCCTATGAAGCTGTTGTTTACAACCCTTAACAATCAGATTTTTGAATAATTCTTTATTAAATTGATAAGAATGTTCTATATAGATCCAGTTGGTACGAAAAGGGAAAATATGTGAAGACCTTTTAATTTACCGATGGTGCTTTTATTCATTTAGGGGTTTTCTGAAAAATATTCTCTCAAGGCCATTTTAGGACTATATCTCGTTCATCTATTCATGCCTATGTCATGGAAACGGAAGTAAAGTTGCCAACAGAGCTAATTACCATGCTCATAGATCTTGTTTCAGCTCATTTGGTTAATTGCCCAAAAAGTCTGCAAAGTTATTCAGCAATGTGTGTCAAGCATATTTTTAAACCTCCTGTCAATGAAGAACAAAATGGGCCAAGTTATTAGAAATGCGGATTTAAATTGGGCTGTCATAATATATCATCCATTTAAAGCTTCATTGTCCTATAAATGTAAGATATTTCCAAATTACAATATCTCTACCGGTTTTTACCTGTTAATAAGTTTCTCTATGATATGTCATGTAATTCAATCTAATTTATGTACTTTTTTTTAAAAACGAAGTGGAAACTTTGGATCATCTTTTTTGGAGTTTGCACTATTCTCAAATGTTTGTGGGGATTTCTCCAAATTCTCTAGCACTAAATGATCATTTCATTTACATTTGTGCGTATGTGTGTTTTGGCCTTTTGACCCCGGGGGGGGGGGGGGGGGGGTTATCTTGAATGTTACAATTTTTGCTACGTTTTACACGCACAATACTATTTATATGTTTTAGATGCAACGAAAAATGCCAATATCACCATTTCCTCATGTTTAAATTTAAATGGTGCTGCTGCAAAGAGACTTGCTCTTAATAAGGATAAATTGAAATCCTGGAATAGAAAATGGGATATTCTAAATAGTAGTATATGGAAGGGGGGGTGTCATCAGTTTTTTCCAGTAACACTAGAATGTGAAGAATTCATTTTTTTTATAACACCCGGATGATATCTGGGCTGCCTTCTTAAACGCCCACTGTTTGCGATTTTCAAATTTTTGGCATATTGTGAACTTTTCGGATAAGCAGCAATTAACAATGATCTGCTGATCTGTATCATAGTTAAAAATCCATCAAATTTATATTTTGGCATTTTTTTTATAGCCATGGATGTGCTGATATGACTTGTGGTCCATATTTCAAGGCTAAGGTGGTATTTTCTCTTTGTTATGTTTTTGTAATTTTTATGTGTGCGATAGAATCCGTTTTGAGATTTTGTAATCATGCGTTAAATAATGACATCTCATCAATTTCGCTCACTCCATTTGAGTGTAATGATCTTGGTCGCTGCATTTTACTTGAAATAAGAGGTTTTGTGAAAGAATAACTTGCCACCTTCTTTTTCGGCAGAACGTCTAATTCAGGTTTCACTCTTTAGATCTTTAATTCACTCTTTGTGTATTTTCTCTGGGAGGAACTTCTTTAGGGGTAAAATGTTGAGCGAAGTTGCTGCATTTTTTGTAAAAGATCTTTCAGATTAAATTCCGAATCTGATTGGATTCTCATGCAGGGGAATTGGTGTATGGACTTCGGAGGTATGGCGACAATTCTCTCTTGAGGTCATCCCAAATTCACCATCGGTTATCTTATGCAAGACACTGTCAGTGATTTGAAAAATATTTCAGTGGGCATGATGGCTTGAAAATGAGTATGGGTCTGTATAATTCTCATGAGTTACTTTTACCAAAAGACAAATTGCTAAAGGGAAGAGGGCGGCGGGGGTTATGACTAGATTGCCGATTTCTGTCCTTGTTGTTGCTGCTTCTGTTTTTTGTCGTTGCGGGTGTGTTGGATTGCCTGGGCTTGATAATGTGCATGCAGAAGTCGGGGATTTTCGCTGGTGTTTTTTTTTCCTGATTTTTTCGCAAATCACTGATGTGCCCTTAATTATAAATGACTCTGTTTGATCTTTTATGAACTTGGTGGTGCAGAATATTTTACCAATAAGTGTGATATGGGGGTATAATCACAGGTCTGTTTTGCTTTTCTATTTTCACGAGGCGAAACCAAGTGAAGTGGAGTGTCAACATTTTTTATAAAAAATTATTATTGCACGATATGGGCAGTTACTATTGGTTTTTATATCAAGATCTCACTTGCTCTACTTTAAAGGTATGATGTATTTATAACTCTCACCTGGCCCAAACCACTGCAATTATGATATAGCAATTTTATCTTACCGTTTATTTTTTTTTGTTCCTTTTAAGTCTCATTAAACTTGAAAATCAAGCCTAATGTTTTGAGTACCACTCTGTCCCTCACTTTTCTATTTTTTATGTCCAGTGGTATATTGTAGAATGAAATTTCTCAACCTCTTGCATATGCTTGCTCTGTGTAAGTGTATTGTCTTGTCCTGTTAATTGTTGTCCAAGCTATGTTTTTAATGTATCCATCTTCCTATTTTTGTTTTTGTCTAGAATTATTTCCCTGCTGCTGGGTATTCAGGACATGGGAATGGTGGGGGCTTGTTTTTTGTTGTTTTTTTTCCAATTTTATCCTTAAAATTTGTTGCTTCTTTGGGATTGTGTTTTTCCTATAAATCTATTCATGTAGATCCATGCCTGGCCTTGAATGGCCGTCAGTGGGACTAAATGCTAATTGCATTTATATTTTTATGTATCTGATATAGATATATAAGAGGATTGTTATTTTTTGTAAATGGAAGATTGGTGGTGTTTATAATCCAGGCAATAAACAAAAAGTGAAAAAAACAAAACTTAAGATATTAAAAAATGATCTGGTTCTTCGTATTTCATCAATATTGGTGCAAAAGTTGATTCGATATATTGTTGTTTGTTGTCTTTAAAGTTGATTTCGAAATTGTTGTTGTTGTACTTTTATTGTTGTTGCTGTGCTTACAAGTGGTATAAACCATGTTCATGTAAAGCTCGTTATCCCACTATCTTACTTTCTTTACATTCACTTAATGCAATTGTTGCTAGTCTACATATTGGGAGCATGTGACGAGGACGAAACATGCGAGAGGGAGAGGTCGACAAACACGGCAGGTCGGATACGTAATGTATTGTAAACATATTCTAAGAACAACATAAATAACTACTACTACACATACTTACCTCATAAATTATCCAACATCAATTAGTATTTTGTTTTATGTACAGATATTCATTTAAAACACACCTGTGCATGGTTTTCGGCGTGTCCATTGCGAGAAACAGGGATAACGATGTTAAGCGTCGGTATTTTTTAAAAATGTGGTCGCAGTGAAAGTAAGCAACTATATACAACCTATGATCATGTTTCGCACACTTTAAAGACCAACTCGGAACTTTCCCAGAAAGCACTCAACTCAATTTCAAAACAAATTCGCGTTTTTTTTTTTACATAAAATAATGCCTGTCCCATATACTAATCACGTGTGAAGAACAGCTCACGTTCGAAGTCCTTCTTACAGAAAAGCACAACTTTGTTATACACGGTATGGTACTGTTATAACTGTGCATAAATGTTTACTGCCTGAAACCAAAAATCTGATTCATCTCTAAACTTGGAATTAAGCATTTTAGGGGGACCTATCTTAGTTCTTGATGATTATTTTAATTTACTACACAAACAATTATATTTCGAAACCTCCGAGTCAGCCTTGAAAAGAGATACTGGCACATTTGAAAAATAGTGCGCCCTCGAGATTTGTCCACCTTCGATATTTTGCATGGTTTAAGGCTTTTTATATACAAAAGTCCTCACCTGAAATGATTATGACCATATCAGCTTCCTTATGGGTACCCAGAACCATTTTATAATTTTACCGTCGCCGGCGACTCTAAATTGCATCAGACACGAAAATGGCGTTTTAACCAAGAACACGCACGCCGTATGCATGTTTTCCACGCTATGCACACTGTGGTTTTTAATATCAGTGAGTACGAGTCAAATATTCAGTAATATACACATTGTTGATTAAAGTTTGGAAAACTTAAAAGTTGGCCTACAAATTACCTGGATGACTTATCCTCATCTCAATGTCCTATCTGTTTTTGGGGTGTGCTATTTTTATGTTGTAAAATCGCCTGTTCTTCATGTCCTAGACTATCCTTTAAGAGCAAATTGAAGAAATTTAATTTTTGTGAAAATGTGCCAGTGCCGCTTTTTGGGATATTGATATATTTCTTTTGTGGGCCACACGGCCCTTCATTTATAATCCAAGTGCCGTCCCCTTTTAGAATACAATTCTCTTAGTCAAAAGTGAATTATGATTATTCATACACGTATCAATTCGTATTTCTTGAGCACTACGCCGGTGCATGACAAAGTGAACATTACACAATGCAAAGGTACCAACGCCGCTTCTTTTTATTCCATAAAATTAGTGTATCATCTTACCTGCCCCTATTATAGCAAAACAACAAGCATGTTCATTCTTATGATTATCGATTTCGTGTAACCCCTAATGTCACTTTGTCCTTACTCAGAAATGGCACAGTGGAATTAATACGGACCTATTGGGCCTATCACGGACGCATGCAGCAAATTTTGTTGATAATATTTGTGAAAAGATTCTACTTATATAAGCGCAAATGGGTAAAGATATACTCTGGTACTAAACGCCTTGGGAGCGCAGCACAACAGAAAACACGATGTAAACAATATATATTAAACCGGCATATGTAGAAAATTACATATTTTATGCAAAAGCTTGTAAATATACCGTCATACCATTATGTGAAATAGTTATAACTACCTATTTGTATGCATATATTATTTACTTATTTTATGTAAAATTTACACATCGTTTTGTAAAAAAAACAAAAAGACATAAAATAATGGAAACAAATCATTTAACATATGTGGTTTGTCAACAAATTATGTAAATGCGCGGTCAAAGTTAGCCAAGTTTACATAAATTATTTGAAGTCTGTCACGACACAAGCGAGCTCGGCACAATTGAAATCGAGATCTTGGAGAATAGCCGCATGGAGTCGTGGGGATTGGGACTTATATTACGTATTGTTCTATCCGTATCGATGCGTTTGTGTACAACCTAATCATGATTTTAGACCAGTTGAATATGAGCTGCCTTATAATTCTCAGGATGATGGGTCATAACGAAAAGTAAGCTTATCTCAGTCAAGTTGAACACACATGGTCAGTACGTGTATACATACAGTACGTCCGATATATAAGCCCTTTTTACATAGGAAGTTTGGGCTCATAACGATACCAACATGTTTACCACTGTAGTATTATACAGGCATACAGCTTAATTTGTCTAACTCGCCTCTCACCCCGGGGAAAGTGCCATGGTCAGTCACTTATTATACTGTGTTGTTTTTTGAGCTGATAAACTTGTTGAATTCTTGTCTATACGGAAGGGTCTTTTGTACGATTTTTGTGTGAATTATTTTCCCTAATTACATCTATATTATGTAAACATTTTACATATTGTGTTCCATGTTTACATAATTTACATGTAAGCATTTTACATAATTGTGTTAAAATATTTACATAATTTATATGTAAAAGATTACCACTTGAGTTCAAATATTACAATACATTAACAAGGTGTAAGATTACATAAGTCTGACAATAAATCTTTACATAATTTGGTTTTAAGTTTTTACATAATGATTGGTAAATGTTTACACAACTGATAATAACTTATTTTAATGTCACTTTTCATAATTAATGTGTACATTTTTACATTTACAATTTTCAATAATTGTTACATAAAAATTATGGTGTTCTGTTTTTACATAGTAAAATGCGAATTTTTACACAGGCTGTGTATTATTTCTCTGTGTGCATACTTCTTGGTATCTCTGCGTAAAAAAAACCTTGCATCTGACTTGCCACGTGCGATATGCGTTTGCTGAGTCCACCGACACGCGCATATGGGCTGAGAGCTCCGCCCCTTTTACAACCAGGAAGTACTCGTTAGTCAAAAGGTTCTGCCCCGAGCTTTATATAATAACTTTGTGTTTTTGCAGGATTTCTTTAATGCAAAGTGTTCTCACCCCTTCCTCTAGAGAGATGGTATTCGTTCCAACTGTGTTTTGTTAATTCTGATGACGTTGTGTTGGAGCACGGGTCTCTACTCTTTTCATCAGAATGACTACTGGCCCAGAAGACATTGCCGTGCTTCTCTCTCTTTTGTTAGTTTATTCTCTACCGACCTACGAAAAATTTCCTTATAATAAACGCAATTTCAAGGAGTTTCAAACCCACCATTGGTTGCCTCAGCGGTTTCGTCCGGTTCTTTCCGTTGGACCGGTGTTTTATTGTTCTAACAATGAAACACGGCTCAACCGCCGTGAACCCTGGAAACGGTCGTTTGAGTTACTAAACAATTTCTTGGAATCACCTTTTTTAAAACCCCCCTTATTAACTTCAAAATTCACCAGCGTGATTTAAAATTACAGCAAACTATTGTTAGGTTTAAAGTAATAACGTTTCGCAAAATAACCAGGTGGGTCTAATCATTGGGCAAATTCAACCAACGTCTGGCTATTTACCTAACATCGATATAATTATGGTATTTTTATCCAACAAATATATTACCCGTCAATATCTAAATAACTGTTTGGTTTAACGTAATTAGGTAAAATTTGGCCTGTTATTGTAAACTTTGCAAGAGGGTTAATTGCAAACAGAACACTGTATCAAAACGTGTTTCTTTTAAACATACTGATGCCGTCAAAGTATTTCCTAGAAACTATTTTTAACAGTTTGAAGTCATTATAACGGAAACGAAAGAAATGCATGAATTCGCTGTGAAGAGGCGGGTCATCTAATATGAATATCGTTTTGACCCCCGGTGTCTTGAAATACACTGTTGACATGGCAGGACAATCTTCTCATGGGGATACTCAGTTTCTTTACACCCGTGTAAAGAACTGAGTGTCCCATCGAGAGAGTGAGAGCACCATAGCAACATGTACGGAATAACCGTGACTTCAAGCTTTAGACGAAGGCCTTCGGGGACAATGCTGAAACAAATGATCAGACGTCACTCATTGAGAACACAATAGACAGATGGGTGGTAGGACACTTAGCCCTGGACTAGCAGACATTTGTAACACATCTTCAAGTACAACAGTTTTGAGTGATAAATTGTTGACAAGACTGACAGAAACCCCTGAAACGTGTTCTTAAGTGCTGCAAACGGTGCCCTTAAGGAGATGGTGGCAAGACAAGTTTGACAGGGTCAAATTTTTAAATTGATCCAACAGTTGAAGAATAACCATGGTATTTGTCTAACCACAAGGATTCCGGAAAGGTCATAGTTTGTACTATCTACGACGTAAATTTTAAGAATTATAAGCGCAAAACATCAAAAATTAATAAAAAGGGTCAATTTCATTGTGTACAAGGGGTCCAATTTTAAAGTTGCTAGCTCCGATTTAGATAAAAAATGGTGCAAAATTGATGGCGGTCATAGGATTAAAATCAGGATATTTTGACTGCTAAAATATTAGTTACCGATTGTAGGGGGCACAGAAGGTCACGTCCATTGCATTCAATTGGGCTTGACCTTGTTCCCCCCCTACTTTCTTAAGCAAACATTTGAGACCCTCAAAAATTCCTTATTTTGATCCTATGAGCTCCACGAATAATTTGCAACCATTTTTTATCCAAATCGGACAACTTAAAATTTGACCCCTGTCACTGAAATTGCCTTTTTATTGATTTTTGCTGTTTTAGTCTATAACTCTTAAACTTTCGTTGTAGATATACCAACTATACCTTTCCCTGAATCCTTGTGGTTAGACAATCACATGGTAAACTTTTCAGCACGATTGGATCAATATACTAAAAATTGACCCCTGTCACATACTTTGTCTTGGCGCCTCTCCTTAAGGCACCACTGGCGGCACCTTAAGAATCATGTTTCAGGGGTCACTGTCAGGTGCTGTCTCACTATTTTAATCACTCAAACCTTTTGTACTTGATATGTGTTTTTCAAATGTCTGCTAGCTCCCGGGGCTAACTGTATTATTGACACCGCATTTTCGATCCAACCAATTACAGAGCGCGGGGAATTCAACCTTCAAGTGTAACAGCATGTGGCTCGTGATTTGTTTTGATCGATTACTGGGGAAACAAATCTACTTCTACAGTCGAATGACGTATATGTCCCCCCCTTTCTCAAGCGTGACATCAACATGTGTTTTATAACAATATTGTCCCATACTGAAACTCAAATAGTGTCTGAACCTTAGACTAAACAAAAAAGCTGGCGATTATGTGTGCTCTTCCATCTCCTGTAAATTTTAAACAACTTGCACCCTCAAGATGGCCCCTGCCACTCTAAAAAAAAACAAAGGAAATATTCTTCAAGAAAAGGGTAGTTTGAGGGTAGGGAAATAGTAATAGCAGCCAATCTTTATGAAAGATTTCAAACTGCTCCCCCCTTAAATCGACATGAAACTAATTCTTTTGATTTAAGGCAAAAAAAAAAAAATCTTAACCCTAAATGTTACAGGAAGAACTTCGGGGGGGGGGTACATAGACACTTGCCACTATTGGTTTAACTAAACTGCATACGTTATCTGAAAAGAATGTTGTATATCGCGGTGTGATTTAGTTGTATTGAATTCGTTTCGCATGTAAAATAAGCCGAAGGTAACTGGGTGAACTTTATTATGGACTGCATTTACCTCTCATACAGTGTTAGGATTCCTGGTCACGCATGTGATCGTCATGTCCCGACCTTCGCACTATTTTTGGTTTTCCGAATCAAAGAGGGACCAAGCAGCAAAGTACTTTAAAAACAAGGTACAGTATTTAAATGGAAAGATATCAGATAGCATGGATATTGGAGCGAGAGATTTCAATGGGCCTTAAATGATGACTACCAAAAATAGTTCACCGTTAATAGAAAACGTTGCTTCCAATCTCAAGCGGAAGCACTCACTTGAGTTACAGAGCATTTCGGTTATCCACGCCTCGACCTCGACCTCTTAGCCTCCTTCTGGCTCAACTCAAACGAGTTCAGATTTGTTACATTGAGTCCGTCAGACATGTATGATGCTGTGCAGTAACGCTTACGGAATAAAAGGGGGCAATACCTCATTTTCATCCATGGGACTTATATGAAACGTCGACCTGAAGGGCAATTACAAGCAATTGGGTTTGGTAAAGCAAAGTTAAGCCACTGACATAACACACCCAATGATCCCATTCATTCGATTACAAATGCGATGATTCCAACGGACACTAAAGACAGGGTATTCAGGTTATTCAGTGTGAGATAGTTTTAACAAACTCACCTCCATTTTTTTTTTTGGGATAAAAGTTTCCTCTAGTATGTGATACAGTCATTAACTAGAGTCAGATATTTTAGATTGAACAAGGCTACAACTTATTCCTAACTACTTGTAAATCATACCCTTGTGGCAGTGAATTGCCGCACCCTGGCAGATTTGATCTTCGCAGTAAAATTATATGTTTTCTCCTTTGTCCATTTACACAATGGCTATGACCATTGGCTACAACATATTCATGACATCATCACTAACATAATCAACTAAAATTTTGAACTGTAACAGTTGACAAGATGATATAAAATTATTTTTTTTCTTTGTCTAAACATTCAATATTAATGTTGATGACCAGGCTACGATGTGGCAATGATATAGACAGCAGCAAGCAGTAGGCAAGGGAAGCCTTTGACGAATCACCAAATTTGATTAAGTCAAGGTAATACTTGCTATTTCTTTGTGAATTTACGAGTGCAGATGTATTTAAGGGAAGGGAGGAGGGAGAGAAGTATCATTATTTGGCGTAAAAAAATCCGAGATGCTGATACTTGGGGATTCCTTTAATAAATATTAGTTGTTTAGACTATTCATTTTTTATTAAGATTCCACAAAAAAAGTAACTACTTTCTTCTTTTCTTTTTCTATTTTAAACCGTCATCATAACATTCACCTAACATCAATGCAAACAGCCTGCTTTAAATGAAAGTCGGCATTCAACGATATCTACACCAGGCTCCATTTCTCGGTTAGTGGAGTATCACCTACGGGGGCCTTCCAGCGGACTATGGTACAGACCGGTTCCGATGCATGTCGATGATGCCCATTTTCCAGTGGTGTTATCGTTACCACCTCTCGATAATACCCTCTTGGTAAGCAGACAAGATTACAACGACGAACTTGGAGACAAGCTTCATGAGAAACAGTTTTGATGGAGTTGTTAGAAGTACGAGTTGATTCCCGGATGTTTCCTCATCGCGCACCTGGCATTATGTTCTTCAACATAAAGTAATTCAATATAGTGCAGTAAAAAGACCGTGAAGAATCATTTGTCGGTTTGTGACCTATTTTTCAACTGAATTTGCAGATTTCCTTCTTCGGATACTATTCTTTCTTTGTTCACCTTTGGGCATTCTTATGTCATATTTTAACATTAAATAGTAGTGAATAATAGCAAATAATAAAAGGTTGCTTTAAAGGCTTTTTCCCCCTGAAAATAAGCATTTTCAGAAAATCGGTAGAAATGCTGCCCTTTTTTATTAATAAATGTCAATATAAATTTTGTTAATTTCTATTACATATTTAAAGTGGATCATTTTAAACAAGCTCATATATGCACATTGTACCGTAAGCAAGATTATGTCATCAAGAGTACTTACCCAGTGGATCCTGATCTTAAGAAATGAAAAGTCAAAGAAGCCCTATCCTTAGTGTTCTCTATTTCTCAGTTTCTTTTCATTTTTCTTCTCGGGGTGGCAATCTTTGGCTTTCCCACCACGCCATAAAATAAGCCAATGTAATAATCGTATCTGCCTTTGGGACGTCTTATGTCGCAGTTTATATCTAACTTTGCTTAATACTATGGCTTATGCCGTTTTTTCTTGTAATTCTGTAATCATCTCTTTGGCATTTATATCATATTTCATGTTCAGGCATTACATCCAAGCATCCGTGAATTAAGGAAAGACCGAAGTCGTAAATCGCGTCGCCATTCTAGTGATGAATCGATATTTCAACCAAGTAGCTCCCGCTGTGATACGCTAGAGGTAAGACAAAGGAGGCCACTATTAAAGATAATAGCCTATTAAACGATCTGCTTCATTCTTGTCTGCACCCATATGCTTATTTGGTCACACGTCCACATATTTCATTCACAATATCAGATGGTCACCTGTTCACATGTTTTCACTCACAATTTCAGACTGTGGATTGGTCTTGTTGCCGAAAATACAGTTGCACCCTGGCCTCCTCACATGCCCATAATCTTTCCGGCTACCCTGGTTATGACGATGGTACCGCATCTGATACAAACGTGATTTTTATGAAACCGGCCGCTAAATCGTCTACGGCTCAGGTTTCTCCGAATATCGCGAGATCTCGTTCCCTTGACGCGCGCCTGAGACCAAAGTTAAACTAAAAAACGAACCACTGCTACTGAAGTGCCTTACAAGACGACTACTCTGACCGGGTTTCACCAAAAGAGACCCCGTATTTCACCTCGAATTGTTATTGATATGGCAGATCAGGACACAGCATCCCAGTTGTATTGTCGAGTGGTACCAGACGGAGAGGTTATAAATCTAAAATCAATTAGGTTTGGTCACAAGGATTTTGAAGAAACAAGAAACGTAGACGATATGGATGGAGGAAGCGAAACAAAAGGTATGTCTTTGGGACGAATAATCAATTGTCAATAAAAGAACAGAGTGGCTTGTGATAGGGAGTGCCGGTGTTAGGAGATATGGTTCCCCGGCAGGAACCATGTACCCCGCGGGCTCATAGACGACCACGGAATAAGGCGTGAAACAATGTTACGTGAAGAGTCCAACTGAATCGATTGCCCTATTGTTCACCATATTGTTCCCGGACTGTGAAACCGGCGGACCATATCTCCTGCACACCGGTTAAACGTTTAGAAATGTTAAGATACGCCTTGGGTGTAATGATTTGCTTAACAAATTTTTGCTTAAAATGTGACCAGGATTATATTTGGATACGATTACCTGTTTATTTGCTGTCCTTTTCTGCGACTATACTTGGCAATGCTTAATCACCACTTTCTCTAATCGACTCTTTTTCAAGATTTTTAAGGGCAATTTTATAAATTATAGTTGTCTTTATAGTCAGTTTGCCTAATATCTCCTTGTTGTGATATTATCCTTAGCATTTGGCCGCTTGGCGGAATGCTTAGGAATGAGACAAAATACCTGTCTATTTGTGTTTATTGTTTTGAACATTCCATCACAGTTTTATAATAATAATACCTATAGCGCGCTCATCGTAAAGCTTCTCAAAGCACTGTTTGCCAATATTTATTATGTCCGCCTTCAGGGAATCGGCACAATCATTTCGCTTCATCTAGGTGGCTGCTCAAAGACATTGCCTTGCAAGCGCACATGCCTATCAGCACTTAGATTGTAATCTTTTTGCTGGGTGTCGACAGAGGCAATGAAATTACGTATCTTGCTCAGGCACACATGCTAACCCAGTGGGGCTCGAACTCACGATTTAACGGTCTAATGACTGCGGCCTTTTCCACTGGACCACACGACCCCGTGCTCCTCTTTGAGGAAATATAACAGTTCAAGAATACTACTTTATTTAAGGGTGGTGGGTGGTTGTATTCGCTTTAATGTTTGGAATTCCTTTCCTTTTTAACTGCAGCAACAAACGAAGATGATGTGAACCTTCCAAGTCAGTCTTGAATCTCTAGACTTGGAATATAACATATTGGCACTAGCATACGTTACCTTTGCAAAGATGGACAGACGTAGCCATAACTAAACTTGAACACAGAGATTGGGAGATTGTTAAAATGCCGTGCGACGTGGGCGATGGAGTTTCAATCTTCAGTAGAAGTGAAGGTAATACCCTCGAAAAACTATTTCACTCAGTGCGGTGAGTAAAGCCGTGTTGAGTAAAAGTTTGAGTCAGAGTTATCAGCATGGATAAAAACACACATTTTCCGCTTTACTCTTCACCCGAGAAAACTGTGAATACATGTTGAGTAAAGCAGTTTTTTTGAAATCTACTCAACGTTGCGTAACAAAGCGTTTGACGCAGTGACGGATCAGAAATTACACCGTGTGAGTCTGATATTAGCACGTTGACGACCCCAAGACACGTGCAACCCAAGAATTGCCGCGGACATATCAACGGTAGATGACAAGCTAGCACGATTCGTCCTGCATTATAATGCATCTGGCCTTATCTTTTATCATTGTGGTCTTTTACATAGGCCGCTTGCTTATAAGGCATGATGCCATACTGCAGTTAATTCGGGGGACAGCCCGTCACCCGTGTGGGACAAAATAATGGCCGACGGCCGCGATAAATTAATTTTGACTTGGGCGCCTTTCACTTTTTAATCGTCTATTTTTCAATGACCAAGTGATTCCCTGGACCACATCACACCTCACATTACATCGTAAGAAGATGTGGTCACGGTAGCAGGTTGTTATATCACAGCACATAATAATATGCTATGGTATCAGACACAAAAACGTGGCGCCCGCCCATTTCACACTTAACGATCTAGATAGGTAAGGAGCATCTTGCCTCGAACAGGCGCCCTATAGTAAAAAATGGAAAATTATAAAATCCAAGTGAAAAATGACAAAGGACCACAAAGTTGCCACACTGTGAAGAAGCAGATGAATCGTGCTAATGACAATCTGGAGTGTTTGCGGAAATGCTGGCCAGCTGGCAATTCTGATATTTTACACCGACAATTATAATCAGATAATAATAATTATTATGTGGTGATGCAATTTGATTTGTCATGATTGTGAATTGGTGGAGATTCCGGCGTAAACTGAATAGTCCCTACGGTACCTGATATCAAAGCTTATGATTCGGGCACCTTTCACCGAGTGACTGATGCCTGTAATACTGTAAGCGCTGTGTTATGGGGATCGTTTATTGCTCAGTAAACATATAGCTTGTATTTATGCCATCGTGGTATTTTTTATAATTAATCTGACAAATTTATAACCTATAGTTTTTACTGGTGCATGTAGCATCGATCCACGACTACACGACGTGCAGGAGCATCACATATGATTGGAACCACCAGGGACAGGGAAGAAAAAGGTAAAAGTAATTAAAATATGTCCTTGTAAGATTTTGTGTTATTTTTAAAAACAAGAATACCAAAGTTAAGTAACTTCTTGTGTCCTTTTGATGTTGAAAGAGTAGTTCTATTACAGAAATCAGTCAAAATATCTGAAGTTTCGAGTGTTACTGAACAAGCCATTTTAACGCAACCTGGTGGCAACCTGTAGCTTTCTGATAAAACAACCCATTTTGTTTTATACCTGCATCCAAAGTAATACTCAATGTCGATATGAGTAATATTAATGTTGCTCCAACAGTTGGACACACAGTGTGCTCACAACACTACAATGTTGAGTCCAAACATGTTACTCAACGGTTTTGAGCAAGGAAACTACTCAAATACAGTATAAAATATATCCTTGTGGGTTGAATAATCTTTTAATCACCCTGTTTAGTAAAAAATTTCACAGCTCAACTGTTTAGTAAAGCGAGTAAAATTTTGTAACTCAAACAAAATGTTGATCAAATATTACTATTTTACTGAGTAAAATGTTTCTAACAGGAAGAGTAAACTGCTACTCAACCTTTGTTGAGTCAAGTTTATTCAACAAAGAGTTGTGACTTTTAATTAACCATAATAGTAAAAAAATACTCAGGTTGAGTAAAAAAAAAAATTATTGCCCAATAAAAAAAATAAACGCCATTCAGTAATATTCCAACACCATAATCATCAATAACTAAGTGATTTACGGTGATTTTTATGCTTTGTTTACATATCAAGTCGGGGATCCGACTTTTAAGGTCTAAAACAGCCGTAAATGGCATCTTCAAGACTACTTTAAAATCCAAGTGTCTGTTTTTCACAAAGAGCATTATATTAAGGTGTTGATATGACCTAAAACTGGCTTTTTTAATTTGGAAAAAAAAGCACTGTATTTTTGCGGGTGTTGGTGTTTGCAAAACACACGTCGTTTTCCCCTAGACTTTGGTAGAGTAACGGTTTAGCAACATCCCAATGTAAATTGTTTGTTTTCAGCACTAAATGTTAATTATTTTTAATCTTCTAATAATTGTTTACTTATTATGTATGTGTGGAACATATATCAGCAAAAAAAAATTGCTTTGGTTCTTGATTTTTAAAAATAGTCTCAGAATGATGACTTCCGTTATGCCGGGGGTCACTAATTAACTCATTAACGGCTTTGCCGATTTGAATTTTTCTTGGTATGAAAGAAGGCGCATTTAAAGTCCGAACAATTACACCCCCCCTCCCCCCGTTCCACTTAATTTTTAAAGCCATGTTTTTTTACTATCAGTCCATTTTTTTCCAAAATTCAAAATGCCCATTTTGTGCTCTAAATTGCTAGGGTTAGGTCATATCAACACCGCATATTACTTTTCTTTGTGAAACAGACACTAAAGCATTTAAATCTTCTTGAATATGACATTTGGCCACTGTTCTGGACCTAAAAAGTCGGATCCCGATTTTTATTATAAGTCAAAGCATAAAAGTCCATAACTTTCTTGACACATACGGGCATTTTACCGGCTTACACCAGGGGATTACTACACAATTTCCAATACAACAGTGCAAAAATGCCCTTGGATGAAAAATAGGGGGCCGCGATTTGTTTACATCTTGAAGAAATCGCTGATAGTGGTTTTAAAGAGCGGAGTAACGGACCTGGGTCAAACCATCATCGTTCATGGTCCGACGACATCTAAGTTTTGACATCTTTTTTTATTTAGTACGGACGCTCTATATCATGCTAAGGAATTATTGTCTCCAATTGTGTGGTCACAAATGGGGCAATTTAAGCTACACAGGATCAAACATTTTTAAACTAATTCAAATCATGTTTGAAAATGTTTTCCATATGTCCGTCTAGTCATAAGGATTCGCAAAAATGTATAGTTTTGTACCATCATGACCATTGGTTTTTGAGTTACTTTGGTCAAAAATGGCTAAAAACAGGTGTGGACAAATGCTTTCGGTTAATGAACGCTGTATTTTTTTCACTATTTATATTATTTTGTTGTTTTTTCTTTCATTAATACTAGTGTTTAATCGATTTGGTACACACTTGTTTTAATGTTTATAAGCTAATACAATAAATGTCCAATATATTATCTTCTCGTATTACACTGTGATTCTTTTAATATAATAGGAATATGTAACTCGTTGTGAAATAATTTACCTGGATTGTTAAATACTTTTGAATAACTTCTAAGGCAAATTCCAACCGTGCTTCCTGAACAGGAATATTTACCAATGTCCAAGGTAAACCAAGGTTCTGTGCTACAAAACCCTTCTACGTCCTGTGGTTGAATATGCTAGTATCATCTGATTCCTCACACCACTGCACACATCAGAAAACTAGAAATGGCTCAGCGCAATATGCCAGGTTCACCTTCCAGATTGCAGACACAACAAGTAGCGAACTCATGCTTAACCAACTGCAATGGTCATCCCTGCAAGGAAGAATCCGCTTTGTGAATGACTTGTTACTCCCTACGTCCTTCTTAACACCAACTCTACAATTGCGTGGTCACAAACACAGAAGTTCCTAGTCATTCGCCCGCACAAAAATCTACCAGGAAGTCATTTTTCCCAGATGGCATCCGGACTCTGGAATGCATTGGCATTATCCAGCCGCTGTTTAAATTATCTCCTGGATTGCTTCAGAGGGCAGGGTGCACTCATTCAGCTTCGTTAGCTGTCACATCGGTGTTATCGCACAGTAGATAGCTCAAGCACTGTATATGTCCTTCTCACCTGATTTTTCGTTTAATCAGTAATTTTTGGCACAGTATACTGTGCCTAGGATACCGTGTATAAAAAAAGTTACGGATCCGGAATTTTTTGTAATTTCTATATTAAGACTTCAAGTTTATTTCACACACTGATTAGTGTATGGACAAGCATTTGTATTTTTTTTTTTTTTTTTTTTTATTTGCAAAAAAAATGTATTTTGAAATTGCGGTGCCGACTCTGGAAATCTCTGATCAGCCTTTAATCAGATTTTGTGAACAATTAAGTTCTTTCGTGTTAAGATTGCTAAAAGTGCCATCCACGGTGGTCCGTTGCTAATAAGCCTCGTCCCCCCAAGAATCCAAGATTATTTTACAGGAGGAAGAGTCAAAATGTTGATATGTGAAGAAAGCTACTATTTTTTCATTACCCAGTGAATACACACAACTACAACAAAGTATTGCAACATGCAGAAAAAAAAGTTCACAATACAAAATCATTTCAAAGTGTAATATCGGTTTTAACGACCTAGGACACTTGAATGCAAAGTTTTTGAAACAGAAGTTATTCCCCAAAATACTAGAGGTGCGAAAACATATGGATTTGATTGCCATGTTCCTAAATATGGCGGATTAAAAGAGCTGGCGATTTATAGATAGCTTGCGATTGACACCTCAGAGGAAAATTTAAAGACACAGGAAAGCCACAAATGACCCAAATAGCCACCTAAGAGAATTGATGGAGGTTACTTAAATTTACGGGAGAACAGTGCAAGATGTGTGGACCGTAAATGAGATAACGTCAATGGAAGTCCTAATGGAAGATGTTAGCAACCATCGGGAAATTGAATGGCAAGAAAGTGGTCACGTGGTAACTTGAAAAGAACTTTATTCATACCTTTGATATTATACTGTTTGTAGTGGAACGTGAATAAGTATTCAGACATGATTTGCGCAAACCACGTGATTTATCATTCAAATTGTAATGCGGATGTCTCAAAATTTTCCGTTTTTTTAAAGACCACTGTCTTCCATTGACGTTATTTCATTTCTTGTCCAAAGAATCACTACACTTTTCTCCCGTAAACATTTAGAGTAAATCCTAACAAACCCGTACAATTCATTTAGCGGTTATTTGGGAGTCCTTTGTGTCGTTCCTGTGGCTGTATTCCTTCTGGGGTGCAATCGGCAAGTTATCGATCGTCAGCTCTTTCAATCCACCATATTTAGGGAACATGGCATTCAAATCCAGGATTCTGGGGAATAACACTTGTTTGAAAAACACAACTTTGACATTCAATGCGTCATGTGTGGTTAAGAACCGCTGGTACACTTTGAAATCATGTTGTGATTATGATTTTTTTTTTCTGCATGTTGTATTACTTTTGTACAGTGTGTGTTAGGGCTACAGGAAGTTTAGTTTGGATGTTATAAGTGAAAGTGTACCCCATTTTGGTCG
This sequence comes from Ophioderma brevispina, assembly GCA_023653785.1. NCBI lineage: Eukaryota > Metazoa > Echinodermata > Ophiuroidea > Amphilepidida > Ophiodermatidae > Ophioderma > Ophioderma brevispina. The sequence goes on from JAMKCH010071078.1 coordinate 42,202, forward strand.
ACCATTAATTTTACACAGAACTCTACGGGGCTTACAAACTCACGTTTTAGCTCTCACTCAAAACGGATTGAAATATCTGCGCGAAATTTTACAGATGAGGTTTTGGGTTGAAGACCATTCTATCAAGATGAACACTTTACATACTTAAATCGGCTCATCCTCCTTTCAAATTTGAATACTGTTCAGTAATGTGTGCCCCCCCCCCCACACACACACTCGTCAAATAACCTCTAATGTCATAGGTAACACATGGTATTGGTAAGTCTGGTCAGACGCTGCTGAGGGATAGAAACCCATTCCTCTTGTAAAATCCGTGACAACATACCTTTTTTGTTTTGGCTATAGCTCAAAAACAAAGTCGGTGACCCCCATTTTTTTATTTCAGATTCTTAATCAGCACCGTTGTAAATACCATATATGTGAATTCTGGAAAATTTTATCGAGTAGATCACTAACACGTCAAACCCCTTAAGATGCTCCCAAAAGATGCTCGAGGGATTTGTATAGGCTATACCATCCGGTGGATATCCTCATCACAAGCCGAGAGATCTGCCTTCCTCTGCGTGGACTGGTGTTGTCGTCCACGAAGACAAAGGCATTACCACAGCAGCATATGGTACAACATTTAGACGAAGAATTTCCATGACACACCAGTCAGCATTCAAATTTCAGACGATCCGCATAAGTGCCATGAGAAAGTGATGTCAAGAGTTTACTAAAAGTGTGTTGGATCGGATACACACACATTTCTGAACAGTACTCAACTTTAAAGTTAACTGTTTGTCAATCAACCGAAGCAATTATGTCACTTTTGTGAGTTTTGAAAATGCATCTTTTTGTCTTTAATCTGCGCTCAGTTTGCCATGAAGAACGGAGTGTTTAATTTCAAAAAAGTAAACCTAACATTTCATTGAATATTATATTAACTAATCAGGTCTTTGACAAAAGTTCCTACAAAAGAATTAGGAGAGGTTGTTTAGAGGGGACCTTTTTAGGTTGTGTTTATATTATGTAAGATATTCAAGGGAGGACGGTTAATTTTGGAATATTTTTTGTTGAATAAAATCTCTGGAGATGTTTAAATTGCGACACTGCGTTGTAATTTGTTCGTGTACAGGTAATACAATTATAACCTATACTCAAGCTAACATTGCTTCAATCAATGTAATCTCCAAAATGGTTGGTTTATTATATGTACGGGGATAATTCCTTAAACCTGACACAATTACAGTGTCAAGCCTAACCAAACGTCTGTCTTAACGATTGTATGATGGTAATTATTTAGATTTTTAAAAGTTGCCTACATTGTCTGTCTAGCAGGCTGTCCAACATGTTTGTTGTTTTGTTTGTTTGTATGTAACTTTGAATGTGTGTGTGCAATTACAATTAGTGCGAAATCTTTTGGTATCATCATATAAGGTGTGGGCGGTCAGAGTGGAGGTAATGTGCGTTCAAATGTTTCTGGGAATACATCTCTCTTCCGACCTGCGGAAAGCTCTCATTTAAAAAAATAAAATGTTTATTAATAATAATAAATAACGTAAACACTAAAATACAACACTGGCCCACAAAAAAGTATTCGGCATGTTTTGACGATTAGTATGAGCCAAGTCGTAATTGTGAAGTTTCGAATAGACATTTTATGCCTTAGTTCTAGCTCTTTCATAAAACCTTGGCCGTTATTCCAGAAAACTGTGTTAGCTACACGCGATTTAAGCTTGAAAATCCCTGTGTAATAAAAAATTGCGTTTAAGACACCAAAATTGCGTTTTAATTTAATATTTTTAAACCATTTGGTTGATAAACAGAAGCGCCTTTAAACACGAGCAATATCGTCGTTTTTCAAAGGACGCTCATGAGCTGAGAACAGGCCCTATTGTGTCTTACTGGTTGAGTGCACAAAGTGTATTATCATGGCTTTCCGTAGGTTTTTTTTAGTTTTTGGTGTTTAAGGTGCTACAACAACTGGACGAGAATGATATGCGCCATTGCTGTTGTCAATTGGACAGTGCAATGAACCGTGCGCTTGAAGCAAACACAAACTAAAACCCTTCTTAAACTAGCCCTGCACGTAGTTTAAATTTCGATGCATTTTGGCGGAGTTAAAATTGCGTTTAACTTTAAACTCATTTCTGGAATTGCGTTTACTTAAGCGATATGTTTATCTCTCATATAAACGATCGCTTAGCTTAAAACCACGCTAAACATCTTTTTGGAATACGGGCCAAAATGTTCATTTTAATAATAATAAATAACGTAAACACTAAAATACAATCACTGGCACAAAAAGTATCTCGGCATGTTTTTCGATTAGTATTGAGCCAAAGTCGATAATTGTGAAAGTTTTCGAAATATACATTTTATTGCCTAGTTCTAGCTCTTTCATTAAACACCTTGGCCCGTATTCCAGAAACTTGTTTAGCTACACGCGATTTTAGCTTAAAATCGCCGTAATTTAAAATTGCGTTTAAGCAAAATGCGTTTAAATATTTTTAACCATTTGGTTGCTTAAACAGAAGCTTTAAACACGAGCAATATCGTCGTTTTTCAAAGACGCTAACTTGAGTGTATAAAAGGCCCTATTGTGTCTTAATGGTTGAGTGCACAAAGTGTATCATGGCTTTCCGTAGTGTTTAAGGTGCTACACCAACTGGACGAGAATGATATGCGCCATTGCTGTTGTCAATTGGACAGTGCAATGAACCGTGCGCTTGAAGCAAACACAAACTAAAACCCTTCTTAAACTAGCCCTGCACGTAGTTTAAATTTCGATGCATTTTGGCGGAGTTAAAATTGCGTTTAACTTTAAACTCATTTCTGGAATTGCGTTTACTTAAGCGATATGTTTATCTCTCATATAAACGATCGCTTAGCTTAAAACCACGCTAAACACTTTTTTGGAATACGGGCCCTTGTTTTTAAAAAGCGTTTAAAATGACTGGGATAGAACGCCCGAAAGACGCAAAACGCCCAAACCAAAAGCTGCACTTTATGGAGTTTCCCATGGGCAATATGCAGTGTACTTCGACATGAACACGCGGACAACAACCAATATTGCAAGTAGGCTTTCTCGCTCATTCAGTCGGAAACCCTCTTTGTGTAAAATACACACATATTAATGCTTTTTACTACAGAGTGACCATTGCGACATAATGTATGTGATTTGCAGTTGAGGGACTTTAGAGAGATATACAGGGTGTATCGAAAAAAAAAATAATAAAAATAATCAAGCGTTGTTTGTTGAGAAACTTGTTTAACTAAACGTGACTTTAGCTTAAAATCGCCGTAATTTAAAATTGCGTTTAAGCAAAACGCGTTTAAATATTTTTAACCATTTGGTTGCTTAAACAGAAGCTTTAAACACGAGTAACATCGTTGTTATTTAAAGACGCCAACTTGAGTGTATAAAAGGTCCTATTATGTTTTAATGGTTGAGCGCACAAAGTGTACCATGGTTTTCCGTAGCGTTTAAGGTGATACACCAACTGGGCGAGAATGATAAGAACCATTGCTGTTGTCAATTAGAACAGTGTAATGGGCCGTACACTTGACGGAGACACACATTTAAACACTTCTTAAACTAGCCCCGTACCTAGTTTAAATTTCGATGCATTTTGACGGAGTTAAAATTGCGTTTAACTTAAAACTTCTTTCTGGAATTGTGTTTACTTAAGCGATACGTTTATCTCACATATAAACGTTCGCTTAGCTTAAAATCACGCTAAACACCTTTCTGGAATACGGGCCAGAATGTCTAAAGAGAGGTAAGAATGTCCTCTTTCCAATGACACCCTGATCATAGACCAAATGTCACAGTTGACCGAATAACAAAGTATTGTTTTCCAGCAGGTGAAATTTGTTATGGAACAAGTTAGCATGGTTATGTAAGATTTTGACCACCATTCAATTATACTCCTGGAGCGTCAGTTGTGACGATCGTTCCAGAGCGGAGCTATTCATTATTTTGAGTACTGATCACAATAACAGTATCGATTTATTCCGTAAAGTTATCAAGGATTAGTCTAGAACTCTCGTCAATAGTGCACGTGTAAGGTCAATTCGTTTTAAAAATTCTAGATGTTAAGGGTAAATCAAGTAGGAGAAAGAGTACAACATTACAGCCTGTCTGAAAAAAGTGGTCCAATCAGAAAAAAGTTAAATATGAAATTTCAAAGCAAGTCATTCTTACTTGGCACAACATAAAATAACAAAGACTGGGCATTCCAATAGTATTTGTTTGATACAGAGATATAATCAATTTAGTGCGATATACCAAAATCGATTTTGTGCCACTTTAATGCACGTGCAGAGATGTTTTGGGTACTGTGCCACGCTGTCTTGAATCTAACAAAAGACAATGCACAGATTAAAATACACAAATGAAGTAGGGAAGTCTATAGTTTTCTCGACATTAGCTTTAATCAGATGTCAGATGGTGACCATAGGCACTGCTGTGGCCTTCACAAGAGCTCGCCATTTTCCTCGATCCCTAGCCAAACTTGTAGATTTTGCCATACCTCTTTCAGTCCACTCCTTCATTCCATCTGACCAAGCTGATGCTGGACGACCTCTTCCTCTACGACCTTTCACGGCACCCTGAATGATTTACTTCTCAATGCTGTTCTCCCTTCTCATAAAGTGACCATAATATTTCAGCTTCCTCTCTCTTATAAGTTTTATTAATATCAAGCCCAAACCAATCTTCTCCAACACCCATTCATTTGTTCTTTTGTCCTGCCAGGGTATCCTCAGAAGCCTCCTATAACACCGCATTTCAAACGAATCGATGTGTTTGTTATCACTTTTAGCTTTAATAGTCAACATAATAAGTTCAAAGATAAATATTTGTTTTCATAAATAATAAACAAATACAAATATTTATTGCACGTTTCAATGATATAGAGCTTTTAATTTATTAGAAAATTGGTATCTGTTAAAAATCATGTCAGCAGAAATATAATTGCAATCAAAATAAAAACTCCAAATCCAGAGAAATTGTTTTTAAATTTTGCACTATCTTTGTACATTAACTAATTATTGAAGTCAATAAGCTTCAATAAAACATTTGAATTTGGATGCAAAGTATCAAGGTGTTGGTAGGACTCTGCGTTTCATGATACTTCAAGGCCATAAAAACTCCCTCCTACAAAGTAAATTGCAGTTGCTGTACGGCCATGATTCTCTTCCAACAAAAACAGTATGTCGAATGTTATACACTTATTCTCAAAGCCAGAATTTACTGAGATAACGCCCGCCATTACGAAACTGCTTTCGCATCTTTTAAAGTTTCTTTATAAAGTTAAATCCCTTCTTTTCTTTATGAAGTTAATTCCCTTCGTTGAATTTCAAATCTGTTCAAATGTGAATAACTTATTTTTAACTAATTCTTTCACCGTTCTCACTCATTTAATCAGAAAATGGACACAAACTCGATTTTTGTTTTCTGCAGTAAACTGGAGTTATCTCTCGATTGAAAAAAAAAAACAAAAACAAATGAGATGAAACAAAAAGTATTCGAAAGCCTGGTCTTTTTGATGTGATGCTCAAAACGACTTAAGATTTATGTAATCTTGAAAAAAAAATGTTTTCCATTGTACCATTTTAACAGGCTGTAGTAAAACCCGCAAGCAAATATTCTTAAGATAAAGCAAACTAATTTGTATTTGAAGGTCTAGAACACACATACACACAAGCCATCCTTTTGCAAAACGCGAGACAAGTGTAATTTAAAATCTATTCATATTACGAACAATTACAATCGAATTTCATTAAATGAAGAAAGAAACACAGCTGGGAAAAATGAATTAAAAACAGGGAGCCTTTATTCTGCATTTTCATATTTTGTAATTACTACTATATTAGGTAAAGTATGAAGGTAACCGAAAAAATATTTTAGAATATCAATAGAAGTATTGTATTATCCAACAACCATATAAATTACATATTAAAATAGCGGACATACGCGCATGTGATATGATAATGCTTAATGGGTCGTTTGTAGCTAGTATTATTTTTGAGATATAGCCAATTTTAGCATTCAACATTTTTGTAAATTTATTGTTTTCAGCAAGACTAAAATGACCATATCTCTAGAACCACAAATCCAATCCTGATTCGGTTTCCCGCAAAACGAATCTCTGGAAATGTTCAATGAAGTGCTTTTGAAAATGGAATTGTGAGTTTTCCTGACAAGTGACCTATTTTGCTCTATTCCATCACATATAAACATTATAAAGATTTTGTTTGATATCAAACATGATATGATCACGCTATGATTAAATCCACTATTGGTGTCAATGCCCCTCGTAATAGTCTCTTTACTCGGCCTTGGTTCGTAGCAATTTAGTAGCTCCCTCTGGACTGAAAACCTTATGAATTCATTCATAATTGTATAGTGCGCGATATGATGAAATCAGTTTTTGACAATTATCTTAAAAAACCTTTGACTTTTGGATATAAAAATGTATTATTGACCCCCCTTATGTGGCCATTCCGCACATTTTGAGTGGTCTCTCAACCTTCCAGGTCCAACGGTTCTGTAGATACAGTCAGTGGTACTTCGCTTAAAAGGGACGTGACCCCCCAAAAAGGGGCGTGGCCATTTCAGCATTTTCGGCGTCAGTGGGAATTATGTTACCAACCAAATATTGTTCCTGGACCTTCAATTAGTGGATTCCCGAAGAGTTTAGCTCTGGACATATAATGCATACAAAACCACCGTGAGCTACTAGAGTATGTGTAGAAATCAGGATTTTCTGGTATCAGTTGGTAATGGTCAAAATTATATTTCTGATTGTCACATTGACAGATTTATTTGATTTGCGGCTGATATATCTAAATTTGTGCCATTTTTTCATTTAAAAACTTTGGTCGCCATATTGCTTGACATCCTCTGAGCAGTTATAAAGCATACTAAATATGTTTATTTTATCCAATAGCATGTACCAGAGTATTTTGCAAATACTTTTAATCCATAAATTTGTTGCTATCAGTAGAGGTGGGCTATAGAAGGTCAATGTTTCAGATCACTTCGAACACAGGCTCATTTGATGATTTTAATCACCCCGATCCCACTTTCGAAGAAAAAAAATGAAAAAAGTGCGAAAACCAGGGTGCCCCATCGAAAAATCCAAAATGGCCGCCAAATTGTCAAAAATTTGATTTTTGACCATAACTCATTTTTTTGTTTAATTTGCTTAATTTTGGTGGCAATATCCATGTTTTGGGGTATTAGGAATCATGCTATGCAACTTCATCCCACCAATAGCCTTTCGTTTTCTTGAAAATGCCATTTTTGCTTACAATTGACCTCTGAGGGCGCTTTCCCATAAATGCGCATCCAATTGATATGGTGATTTTAACATCCAAAAAGTTTAAGAGAGTTTTATTATGAACACATGCTGAAAATTTGGCTTGCGTGGTGTTTGCAGTTTTACAACTGTAGGCTTTTTAATGTCATAAAAATGCCCTCCACTGAAACCCACACGTAAGAAAGTTCGTTGACCCCTGTGCATTGCATTTCGTCAAATTTTATATTAATGCCATGGTAAAATGGTAAGTGTTACACAGCTCTAATCTTTAGAAAATGATGCATCAACAATTCTGATGATGGCCCACCAGTTAAAATTTAAAATTTTCATACGATATGTACTTTTTTGGGATAGCGCCCTCGCAGTCCAATTTTAGGCTAAAACTGCCATATCGAGAAAACGAAAAGTTGTGGTGAGATAGAAATTGTATAGAATGATTCCTTGCAGGCCAAAACATGGGTATTGCCACAAACATGAAGGTGATTAAACAAAAACTTATCAAGTTATGGTCAAAAATATGATTTTTGGCCAATTTGGCGGCCATTTGGATTTTTCGTTGGGCACCATGGTTTTCGCACTTTTTAATTTTTTTTCTTCGAAAATGGGATAAGCATCAATAAAGTCATCATTTTAGCATGTGTTCGAAGTGATCTGAAACTATGACCCAAATATGACCCTCTATAGCCCACCTCTACTATCAGGCTTATTCTACTTTTTGGCAGCCATTTTTAAATTGCAGGATGTAACGATTTTGTGAGTGACAGAAATTAATTTATTTGGTACAGCAACACATTTCTTAAAATAAATAGTTATTGACATAGTGCTGATTCGATTATTATCCACTATGGCGTTCACTTTGGACGCCATATTGAATATTTCGGAAAAGTCACGGCGCAGACCCTGCAGCAATGTATTTTTATGATTTGGATTGAACATCCTTTCAGCCCATGCTGTCAGCAGCTTGGGCACTTTTCGTTTAAATAAACCTTCTGTGTTGCCGACCTAAATGGTTTCTACATGGCATCTGGTCTTAATGTGGTCAACTTAATCACACGCTCTTCAGTTGTGAATTATGGCTGTTGATGGTTACCAGGCTGAGGACCAGCCATCTTGAAGCAATGCTCAATGTGTAACGATTTAACTTAGGGACCAAATCAATACTCAACCGATGGGCGTCTTCCGGTTCTGCCCGGTTCCTGGCGGTTCATTTAATCCGCTCAATCTTCTGAATCTTTTAATCCGATTAAGTAATTCAGCAAACTCAATGAATTAATTGAACCGCGCGGAACCGAGCAGAACCGGAAAACGCCCGCCAGTTGAGTATTGAATTCCCTTAAATATAAGATATGAGATATAATGCAGCATTTTTACAATCAATACTACTGCCAGAATTAAAACATTCAAATGTTACTCTATTCACACTTCTTTGAAAGTTATGCACCAAATCCAATGCCTTTTGAATACATTTTCGCTACTTGCCAAGATTAAACATATCCAAATGAAAGTGGTCCAACTAAAATTTACACGTTTTCACTTAATTGAGTGTATCTCTGTATCTTGGTACCCAAATGGGATGGGGTAAACGGTATCATAAAGAGGATAGTTAGGCCGTCGTACAGTTTGAAGAGCGCCCCCAATTTTCAAAATTTGATATGTTTGCACAGTTACGTTGGTAATTGTCTAGGAAACTATACCTGCGAACGAGAATGCTAAAAAATGCGTATTTATCATAAAATAAGCGATTTTGTAATTAGAATTGGGATCCCATATTGGACTTAACGGCAGAGCTGGAAATGCTACGTTTATGCATCCGCCCATGATGAAATAGTACCACCTCGATAAAATAACTTGACTTGCCTGAACCAATAAAACAACTAATGGATGAGCGTAGATACGTACATGGCGCTATTTCACGGCTATTTCACATTGGAAGGCCGTTTCAAGCAGCCGTTGAATTATTATCGGGAATCCCGATAATAATTATTCTAATTACAAAATTCCTTCGTTTGTGACACATAGACATTTTCGAGCTTAACCATTCACAGGTATAGTTTAGTAGCCAGTTACCAATGCAACCGTGTAAAAATATTATTTTTTTAAAATTGGGGGCACTCTTCAAAAAAAATGTGCTAATATTGTTTTAATAGGCTTAGCAGAGATTGACACAAGAAATATTTTTAATATTTTTTCCGGATTTTGCATTTTTGGCACACTCTGTTTTGCTTTTTATATGTGGTTTTCTGTGATACCAGAGTTTTGATATAAATTATGCAATACAAATGTTCACAAAAATTAATACCATATTGATTTTTTATTTTAAATGGCTATTGTATATTAGAATCCAATAGAAACTAGAATATTAAACACAAAAGCGCACCGAAGGCATTTATTTCTATATGTGTCACTGGACTCTTATTGTATTATCCGTTTTCCGACCGCGCGCCCTACAAAAAGGGTTTTAGGTTTTGATTTGAGTTTGGAAACCAAAAGGGCAAACTCAAGGTATTTGTTTATTCAAATGTTAAAAAAATAGAACTGGGTGATAATTAGAAGGCGCCCTCAAATTTGAACAATTCCTCTCAGCATTGTTACGTGGCGGCTAATTTGTAGTAGATAATTAGCTTCAGAGCTTCAACTTATATAAATTGCATTGTGTGCTATTTCCTCTTCATAATCTTATTCCGGAATAAAGTTGTTGCTTAGAAATGGAAACATTCAAAACCAATGCAACGGCACAATCTTACTTAAATACCTCCGAGGTCTTTACTCATGACATCTCTCTTTTTCTGCTCTATAAGCTATATTGTTCCTTTGTTTACTTTGCTATATCTTGTTTTGGCATCGTTGCCAATTTTCTGGTAATCTACATTGTAATTCGTCATCGGGACATGCATACTACAGTCAACTACAGCTTGTGTAACTTAGCCATCGCTGACTTTCTATTGCTACTCGTGTACACAGTGTCCGACGCTCTTAACACTAGTGTCTATTTGATCACGAATAAATATGTGTGCAAGTTCATTTTTTACATACGAACGGTAAGTGGTTTATTTAATTAATTAATATTATAATATGGCAGGCGGTTCTTGACAAGTTATTTGCTTGAGGATTTTTTGTTGTTGTAAGTAAGATGGCTTTTAAGGTTTTTTTTTCTAATATCCATTTGGTCTAATGTCCACCTGGTTCAATATCTATTTGGTCTAATACCCATTTGGACCAGATTGACATTAGACCAAATGGATATTAGACCAAATGAATATTACACCAAATGGGTATTAGATCAAATGGGTATTAGACCAGATGGATATTAGACCAGATGGATATTAGACCAATTGGGTAAAATAATAGACCAAATGGATATTAGACCAAATGAATATTAGACCAGATGGGTATTACAACAATTGGCATTAGACCAAATCGGTTATAGGCGATATGGATATTAGAAGATATGAGATTTAGACCAGTTGAATATGAGACTACATGGCTATTAGACTAAATGGTTATTAGCCTAAATGGTTATTAGACTAAATGACCATTAGACCAAGTGGGATTAGACCAAATGGCAAGTCACCATAACATCCAAATGCCTATATGTTCACTCTGAATTCAAATTTAAAACTAAGGTAACTTAGAAAGGACAAGGGCCGACAGACATACGCAATCATAATGGATTTCAGCAAAGCCTTCGATGTATAGCACGTCGAAGACTTTTGCTGAAACTTGACCATTATGGTATTTCTGGACCGACTCACACGTGGATCTCTAACTTCCTGATGCAAAGAAACGCAGAGGGTTGTTATTGGAGGTGATAGCTCAGACTGGGTACGTGCCCAATCAGGGCGTTCCGCAGGGCACAGTACTCGGTCCGCTACTTTTCCTGATTTATATAAATGGCATTTCTGAGCAAATCACCTCCACTGTGCGTCTTTTTGCTGACGACTATACTTTACAGATCCGTCAGCAAAGACGCAGACGCTAACTTACTTCAAGAGGACCTTGACCGACTTTGTAGCTGGGAGACGAAATGGTGTATGAAATTTAATGCACAGAAATGTTTTGTATTCAGAATAACAAATTCCAAACAACCCAAACACTACAACTACTCACTAAATGGTACAATCCTACAGGAAACAAACTCACATTCTTACCTTGGTGTACAAATCTGTAGTAATTTAAAATGCATATCCGTAACAGTATCCGTACGCGTACAAGAGCAAAAGGTGTCTCCGTTTTGTTTTACGAAAGTGCCCAATATTATGGAATTTATGGGATACACAAAAATACAACCACATTCCTTTGATAAATACTCAAATAAACCACACGGAAGATGAGTGTTTTAAGAGTACGCTAAATATACAATTACGAACGGAGAACGTATTTTGCAAACGCCGAATAAAGGAAGAGCAGGTTATTATATTGAACCTACTAACAAATTAGAATGCTCAAATATCGATCAATTGCCATTAATGCTTTTAAAATGTACTGCACATCAATATTATGAACAGCTTTAAAAGGGGTGAAATGTTTTTCAAGAGTATTAATTTTCAAGAAAATGTGCACGTTTATTTGGGGCAACAGACGGTTATGATAAGGATGAGGACCTAGCCCAGTGCAATCGTTAGGATAATTGCACGCGACCGTATGGGTCAGTGCAGGCAGCCCGAGAGCCGAAGGCTCGAGGGCTGCCTGCACTGACCCATACGGTCAAGTGCGATTATCAGGACGAATGCATTGCGGCGTGGTCCTTATCCGCCGTCATATGCTTTGAGAAAAAACATATCAAAATCATTACATTAACATAATTTATCTAAATTTTGAGGGTAATTTTTAAAATGAATTAAAAACACTTCTACACTTGACAACATGTCCAAAGTCATACTCTATAGAAGAGTGCCAAAAAGACCTTCACGCAATTCAGTGTTGATTGGTTTGTTTTGAAAATGCTCTGCAAGTGCGATAAAATTCAGACTCTCTAAAATTCTATCTCTAAGAATCTTAGAGTGCTAATCTTTCTCGCACCTCCCTGGCAGTTTCAAGCCCAAACCCATTAGTAATGAAACTCGTAAATGAAATTAAAGAAAGATTAGACTTTTCGCACGTCCCTTTTTCAAAACAAACCCATCAGTGACGATTTGCATATAAATGCATAGGAATTTTCTTCTACCAACTTCAACGCTCACTGTTTTAGATGTTAAAGCCCAACGCATATGGTTGGCCAACACCGCCAATACTTGGGTTCATCCCGCGGGTTCGAAGCTAGCCAATCACCATTGGTGTTTGAGTACGTGAGTTATTGTACGGAATGAATCTCATTGTTACGTGTGTTGCGCTTTATTCCGTATATGGTTGGCCAACTTAACCCATGTACTCGAACACCAACGGTGATTGGCTAACTTCGAACCCGCTGGATGAACCCAAGTTCTGTCGAAGTTGGCCAACCATAATCGCATACATGCATGTGCAAAACCTTGACTTGTTTTTGCATTGAAAACGATTTTTGTTTGATGAATTTTCGGTTTTTTGAAGTATACATTCTGAATAGCTTTCGAACTTGACAAATTATAACATAATTTTATATTTCATATCAATATTTAATGTCAAACGTATAGTCTTTTGATGGTAAAAAAGTTTGTTCTCGTTAATTAAGATGTACGCGTGTATGTAATCAATTTTATGAAAGAAAAACAGTACAACAATATCACATTATTTGAATTGGTCTGTGAATTCAACTAATACTTTATACGCGAAAGCAATATTTTTTCATCACAATCATTTTAGCCAGGTCTGACACCATAGATTGTAGATACTAAGTTTTTAGAAGGTGTATACGATGCAGAGACATGTCACTTGATAATGAGCAGTAAGTCGATTTCAAGTGATTGACGGTGTTACTAGTTGCTATACTAGAAGTTGTGACTTGTGGTGACCTGCGTGCATTATCTGACAGAGCACTGGTGCATTCGTGAAAAACAATGCACGCTGAAAATAATAGATAATCTAATACGAGAAGTATATGATTTGAATAATTTTTTCCTTCTCCGAGATGGGGATTACGAAACAACAGCAAGAAGGGCATGCCCTCGAGAGCATTAAACAATCCAAATGTATAAAAATGTTTTAAAAGAAAGTGTTTCAAACGTCTATTTGTCAAAGGCGAGTTGTTCCAGTTGTGTAACAAAGGTCGATAAAATTGTGTTTGTTCTTCAGACTGGATATGATAAAGGGCTTACTGTATTTTGCGAAACGAAACGAAACGCCCATTGGTTTACACGCTTTATTCCGTCATGCATACATAACGTGCATAACGGAATAAAGGTTGTATCCACTGGGCGTTCGTTTGTTTCGCAAACAGGTAGCCCGTTCGTTAATGATAAAGAGCCAATTTTTCCTTTCGTTTTGTTCTGTTTTACAGGTTGTGTCCCATGAAACAAATCTCTAGGCTGGCTTTATATAGCTTACGACCGTTACAGAGTGATTGTTCATCCGATGGAACTGTTGCCGTGCCAAAAGAAACAAGGGACTGTTAATTATGTCTCTCATCACATGGACAAGTAAGTTATTTTTAATTACTTTAATTAGATTAAAAAATCTAAATGTGTTGTAAGGTTTATCTTCCCCGCGAAATTAAAAAAAACCAATCTTTAACTAAATTCAGTAAGGCCCAAAAATTCAAGTAGAATCCCAACAACATTTGTTTACAAAAGGATTCCCAGAATGGCCCAAATCGGTCAAATAGAGCAAGTCAAAACAGTCGCAAATCACATTTTACTGTTGAAATTATTAGTTATAAAATAAACTATCGATTTGGATCACTCACTATATGAGTCAATCCTGAAGCACGTAAAAGTTGCAGACCTCATCGAAAAGGAGTAGGGGGGGGACTCTCCCCGGGAGGTATGTTGCCTGTTTGCTTGTACTCATCACTCTAGTACCAGAGTCCTCTAGTGTGGTGCGGTGGGGTACCCAGCTTTAACTGGAGGTATTGTATTAAATTGTCCAGATCCAGAGTAAGATTCTTATACTCGTGTGCAGTGGAATGCCGCGTTAGAGGTATTTTAAAGATTGCATCCTTGATCTTAAAGATGCGACTGGAATCAAACCTCTAAATAAAATAGGTGTAGCAGACGACGGCAGTGTCGAGACAGTGTTGGCGTCCGGATATGGACCTTGCCTAAATGCAGAGTCACAAAATGATTGCTGAGTTGGTTTAAATTGAAATTTGAAATTATATATTTGTGGAATAGTAAAAGCCCATTTGGATGGTAAAGATTTTGTATGTGACATTTTGTATTAATTATGAGGGTTTGGGGACTGTACAATTTTAGTTTATAGTAACACTCAACTTGGCGTGAACGGGTTGAAAAAACATGGCGCAAAATCTTTCGATGCTCTGAGCTAAAAAAAATCAGCATTCATCATCTGACTTTTTCATTTTTGTGAAGAGGTATGTTGCTAATCTTCCAAAAATTCAGTTTGAAGTAACCAGTCGCTTATAGCCGCGAGAAATCGACGTTTGGGGAGAGGTCATTTTGTACACAACAAGTCTATGGGGAGTTATTAGTGGTTGTGATTCCTACTTAGTAATTAAATTTGAGAACTAGAAGGATCGCTTTTTAGAGTGACGACGTTCCGGTTCCTATCATATAACTAGTCGGTAATCTTGAACAATATTCATGAGGTATCGAAAAATACAAACGGTTTATTCGGGAAATTTGTGAAAGCTATTTCCCCTTGTGTTGGATGATGGGAATACATCGTCAGTGTATCGGAAGGTAGTCCATCATCAACACGTCGGCCCAGTTTTCAATGTTTCCCTCAAACCATGTGTATGTGTATATACTATTGTCCTGGAGTCGAATCATCACATTTTTTCATGTTATGCGACCTTTTTTCACTGCAGTGAAAATATCGGAGAAAGAAATAGCTGAAATTCTTTACGGCATGTGTTGTAGCAACCACCAATAAAATCACATTAATATATTTTATGCGTTGTGAATAGTAGGTACTTGTGGATGCATCCAATAAGCCCGAGGCCAGGCAGAGCGAGGTGTCTTTGCGGGCAAGCATTATGTGTCAATCAAAGTGTATGCTCTCATAATAAGGGTGGAATGTATATACTAAATATGCATGTGCAAACATTATCTGTTAACTGAACATTTAAAAAAAAACAATGCGAACGCCCGAGAGTGATATGAAACAATGCCGCCAGACTGTAGTACCACATTTACACGAGCTTAGACGGCGCCTATCAGCGCGAAATTTCTTCCGTAGTTAACTTGCATGTATTATAGCATCATCCTTAATAGCCACAGTTCATTTCTTGCATGTATTATAGCATCATCCTTAATAGCCACAGTTCATTTAATAACATGATATTGATCGTTTCTAATGTTAAATGTATCTATTGTTTATACGCATGAGTCTGCCTTTCGGTCTTGTCTAGTGCATGGTTAAGAATGCTGCTTGATCTCTGCTTGTCGCAGGTTCAAACCACCACCCTGCTCATTAATTTGTTTCGAATTTTGTTCAAGTGAAATCAGACGCTATGACATAAGGTAACTACGGCTGCAACGGTAAAGAATATGGCACTCAATTTAGTTGACTCTTCACGCAACATTAGTTTCACGCTTTATTCCGTTATCGTCTGTAGAGCCCGGACTGTGGCTTCCGCCGGACTGCTTTCACACCGGTCTCTTTCTTTTTATCTCAAGCCTTTTCTTTGCCCCTTTGTCTCTCATGCTGAGAGGTCATTGAACTTAGGAATACCTGATGAAAACAATTACGATCTATCGACGCGTACACGAATATGCGTGTTTTTTAAGCTTTTTAAATACTTGACTGATTCAGTACAGTCAGTTATCACGCACCTAAAAAATTGTAAATGAAAAGTGTACTTCAAATTCAAGATGTGGGCGACTGGCCTTTTCAGTTCAGCTATTTTGGGTATCATTGTACAAGGCAAAAAAAAAATGATACACCAAATTAATTTCTTAAATTGAAATAGTAAAAATTACATGATTATTTTGATTTATCAAACTAGAGCGATTTTTGTTTTAATAATTGTATTACTTACGTGCCAAGGTTAGCAAGAAATTTAACCTTTAATGTGTGCAAAAGACTATAAACTTTAATACGTGGTGCAAATTTTTGGTTTCGTCTTTTAAAGATTAAATTAGAATAGTTTGCCTTATCTGTTATGTCCTTAGTTTTCACGTTGTCCCACCAAATAAGGTCATAGCTCAATATAATCCAGTACCTTCCCCCAAAATAGCTGTTGACGTTTACCCATTTAAACACGTAAGAAGTCAAAACTATTCATATATTTATTCTATGAGCTGATCCAAAAGTTGAACCACGTTTTACAAGAATTTGAGCAACTTTTAATTTTTTGATCACTAATCACCCCAAATTGGACGTTTTTGCTCACATTTGCAATAATTTCAATGGTACCCTAGCCTCATGTTAAAATTTTTCGCTAGAAATTAAATCGAATGCACATTAGATTCACGCTGGACATTGAAAAGAATTTTTTTTTCACACTGCTATTGGTCACTACAATCTTGGGTAAAAGGAAAAGTGGTCAGAGAACTGGACGGTAACAATCCAATTTGTTAACAGATTTCTAATTAGTATCTTTATTTCTTTTAATTCAGTTGCTCTATTCTTATTCACACAATTATCATCTGGCACCACTGCGGACCCACGTGGATCGTTACGATGCAATCCTGGCTTACGACGGCCTTCCACCAGGGGGACATTTTGTACCGAAATTTCTCTTCATACATACATTATTCCACTTACGGTGAGAATTGTTGTTTACTCTCCAAAATACTGAGAACATTTACTGTAAAAATTACAAGCCGGGTGTATTTGGAACTGCAACAGCTAAACGGGTATTAAAACGCAAGCGCAGAACAACCCATCTCGTAATTGTTGCCATATCATTTTTGCGCTCTGCTTGCTGCCAAGGAATATGCTGTTATACTTATTATATCATCAGGGGAGCACGATTATAACACGCTCAGCCTACTTCGCAGTCTCATTCCTTTCCTCCGGATTCTGTTGTACCTCAACAGTGTCCGGTTAACCCCTTTTTATAATGTTAGGCAGGAAGGGGTTTCAAAAAGCATTTACCGACGACAAAATGTAGCCGACGCTTTTCATCTCTCTCCTAAAATCACCGCCAAGCTTCTTTCGTGCAACCCTAGGTTCAAGGGAGACCTATACCACCACTTCACGGACATATCAACATCAATTTCTTTCCCAGAGCTCTACACGTTTTTCACAAACATCCATGATGTTGTTTAAGACGAAATACTCACGGATGAGGCGAAGTTTTCAATTTATAAGTACTAATCGCGCAAAAGCGAAAGCGTTTGTTCAAGTGGGCGATTAACCAACACCCACAATTTGAATTTTGGGATGATATATTGGTCCCGCTTTGTTGCCTATACTAGCTTAGTATACCAAAATAAGTACCAGTATGGGCCCATATAATGTCACATCAACGTGATAATGTCCCATAAACCTTAGAAAGGAACTCTATAGATATAAATGGTAACTTGCACGGGATAAAATAAATGTACTTCTTTCTCTGTAACAATAAATCTCTATAACCTTCTTCTAGTGCACGCCAACGTTCACAGAACCAAGCGTCAGGTGAAGTGTTTTGGGGTTGCGATAGGGGTTTCTACTGGCTCTTTAATCATTCATTATGGTGATGGTGACAATTGGTCTGGTAAAACTGGTTCCAGTCCAATATAGTTTTTTTCGGCAAAATGAGTTATTTGTAACATCTTTGTTACAATAGTGTTGTGAAATGCTCTGGGTGGGTAATGCATGAGGGTCCGTTGGCCCGGATTGTTGTGAAGCCGCCAACTGGAATGGATAGGTGACCATGTAAGGATTTGTGGAATATAACCACATTTTTTGCGGCTATTTTGAGTGTCTTCCCATCCAGTTCCTAAATGCAATTTTAGTGACGCTGCCAGTAGATTTGGTCTTGAAATCATTACAGCAGAATCTGACGGCCAGTTTTATTGATGAGAGTCTTAGTGTGAGCGTCCCAAACTAGAAGAGTAATTCATCAACGGTCGCACTAAGGTCTTATATGCCGACGCTTTGATAACCTTCGGGCATTGATGTAGGTTTCTCATGACAAAACCTAAGGTTCGCTTAGCAGAGGATGATATTGGTTAATGTGTTCAGTCCAGGTTTAATAAAGCGGTCACTATGGCCAAAAAATATTTCAAGCATATGCAATAGGCCCATACTGAAATCACTTCACAGATTTGAAAACAATTTTGTGTGTTTACAAATCCGCAAAACAGTAAAAACAGCCAGCAAGAGGTGGTGGGCAGTCGGTGCATTCCGCCATAGATAGAAAAGCATGTGGTGACATCCCGGCCAGAATTTAAGGGTATAGCATTGTTTTGTGACCACCATTCAAAGCATTCCGACCGGGAGGATTAAGACAGTGTACCTCAGGTTGAGATAAGACATTGATCCTGACAATGTAGTGATGAACGGTGAATTGCCGGGATTAGCACAGTATACAATAGCCAATGCTGTCTGTAAGTGATGACTGCGTGCTTTGTCAAGTTTGATAAAATGCTGGTATATGTCAGCATCCTTGTTGAGATGAACTT
Source organism: Ophioderma brevispina (assembly GCA_023653785.1). Taxonomy (NCBI): domain Eukaryota; kingdom Metazoa; phylum Echinodermata; class Ophiuroidea; order Amphilepidida; family Ophiodermatidae; genus Ophioderma; species Ophioderma brevispina. The sequence goes on from JAMKCH010071078.1 coordinate 61,160, forward strand.
CAAGGAAATAATATAGCTTAGTTCCTTTTCCTCGTTTTTGTTACCATAAATATAACACCCAAATTTTTAAATGTGTGGAAGTGATGTTATCTAAGAGGTCTATTTCACATAGTCTGATATTTTTGGCCATTGTGGACCCGTTAAAGAGACACGGGGATATTTCCAGAGAGAAAGCGCCCTTTTTTTTTCGACATCCAGGTTTTTTGCATATTAGGAATGCTTAACCGGTATTAGATCACACCTGAACTGAAAAGCCACAATATGCCCTCCTTATGTAATAAGATGGATTTATTATTTTATGTGTGAGCAGACACTAAATTCAACGCGGATGGTTTTCAATAGAGCTGATTACGATAGCAGGCAAGTCCAATTAAACCTTCGAAACGTTCTTGGTAGGCGGTATACAACGAATCAAAGTGCAATTTGAGAGCAGAAAATTGTATCCTAAAAGAATCTCCTACTTTCACTTAAGTCACTGGTCAGTGATAACACCAAGATAGCGAGTGACCCTTTTTGCACCTTTTGCAATATAGATCACCAGTGTAACCCACCCCCTGAAAACTTTGGTTTTTTCGCAGTGTGTGGTCCATGGTGTAACATTGTAGAAAGTCAAGTTAATTTTCAGTTTAGCCAATATACAAAAAAAATGACATAATGAAACATATATAACATGTGCTAGTACTACCGATAGACAACCCCAAAGGGCTTATTTACGTCGGTAGCCTTTTTAACGAAATATAATAATTGTACAGAAAAGTGTGATCCAATCATATGTAAAAGTACTATATATATGCATCGAGAAGGGCGAATTCACTTACATCCCCCGCACCCGCCCGCATCACGAAACTATAATTCTCAATAGAAAAGTGCACGTAATATGGGGCGGGGCGAAGGGTATAAAGCAACCATTGCCCGCGAAGTAAGAAAATGAACAATATCATTAGAGAACATTAATTTGAGGGCGATTGCACATAAAACAAATAATACAGATGTGAATTGTGAGATATTAAGTAGTACTGATTAACCCCCCAAAAAACATTAAACGACAACAGCAACCGATAAACAAAAAAATGAAAGAAACGAAAGAGGGTGATAAGAATCTGATACTCAATAGATTTGCTCAAACGATGGAACTGCACTGGGGGATATGAGAGGTAAAGAAAAGAAAAGGATGATGAGGTGAAAATAGAGAGAGGAGGACGATGTTGAGGGGTGAAAAGTGAGGATTTATTGAAGGAAGGAAAAGATTATATCTTATAAGGTCATGAGGTATTGTTTGGAGGATGTGATTTGAAAATTTGTTTATTATCAATTTGATTGATTGAATTGGAAGTTCCTCCAAGTTTAGCACCGTTGGTACCGGAATATTTTTTTTTTTGTTAGTGTTTTGCCTTGGTAGTTTTTGGTGAGGAAAGATGAAATTGACCAGCTTGTCTAGTATTATAATTATGAATTCTGTTATTTGTCAGTGAAATAATGAGTAAAATTAAAGGCAAGTTATGTATGATTAAAGTCATGCATAAAGAGTGCTGTTGTAGGTTGTTAATGTCAGTTATTTTAGGGTAATGTAGTGAATAAAATAAGGGGAGTGTGTGAGCCTGTAGGGTGAGTTTGTGATGGTACGGAATGCCAGTTTGAGTAGTAATTAAGTGATGGTCTGGACTGATAGTTTTAGATGCCATATAATGTTGACAATCAGTAAATAAATGGGTGGGAAGCACAATAGTATCGGATAGGGTCTTAAGAGTACAGGGTGGGAGGGGTGGTGTGTTTGCTCTGTAGATGGGACCCTAGCATGAGAAGCCCTTGTGATTACATGGTTGATGTGTTCGTTCCACGTTTAGTTATCATCAATAATAACTCCAAGAAATTTGGTACTATGAACTTGTGAGATAGGCTGCTTGTAGATGACAACACTATTTTTATGGTTGGTATTGTGATTGAAAATAGCATTCTAGTCTTGTTTTTGAAAATATTGAGAAGAGAGAGGCCAATTTATTTGCACGAAACCAATCAGTCATTAGTAAGTCAGTATTTGTGTTAGCGAAAAGTGAGTCTAAGTTGGAATCTGAGAGCAACGATATTTGTATCATCGGCAAAAGAATAAGTTTGAGTGAGTTGGAAAACACGAGGCAATGTATTCATATAACACTGATTGAAAAGCAACGGGCCATATTGAGACTTTGGGAACCTACGACGGTATATTTCTGCCTTGGCGAATTTCAGAGGTGGCACGTACACAGAATGCGTACGGTTTGTGAGGTAATTTCTGAACCAATCCAAGGCTTTCTACCACGTACACCGTTAGTGTTTAGCGTGGAGGAGAACCTATCATGGTCAATGGTATCGAACGCCTTGGAGAGGTCCAGACAAAAAATTCCCATGGTATGTTTTTATTTTTGGGTGAGTTGTGGCAATCAAGAAGAGACATATTATGTAGAGCGTGGCCTAAAGCCATACGTGCGTCTCTGAGAGGATATGTTCTGTTGATTCAGGAATTGTAAAATAGGCGCATTGTACATGATTTGTCCAAAATCTTTGAGAAGCATGGGAGAAGCGCTAGGCCTCTAGTTTGTAATGTCAGGAGGATCTGTACTTTTATAAAACTGGAATAACACTTTAGCAGATTTTAGATAATTGGGAAACGAACGCCTGGCTAAGAGATGGTTGAATACTCCGTACAAACGTGGCGTTACATGTGATCAAATGTTTTATTAGCAATACCAGGGTCGATATTATCAATCCCAGCACTTTTGCCTGGTTTTAACAGACGGAGTGTATATGCATCAACAGAAACTGGATGGAGGTCTTCAAAATGGATTCGTTTTGGATGCATTGTGTAGATGGTGATGGAATGGGCTTTTTTTGCGGAGGGCTCTTTGCAGCAGTTTTAACAAGGTTGTAAAGAATCATTTAAAGGCGGGTGATATCAAAAGGATCAGTAATGTGTTTTGTTGTAGGTAAATGTTGTTTGGGAGATTGTTACCCTTTGTTTTTTACCTATGAGTATTACGAAAATTTCCAAGATTGATTCAAGTTATGTTTAAGTTTTATTTAACTGTTCGATATTGTGGGTCTTCTTGCTATACGTATAGTGCGTTGTGAAGCTTATTTTTGTATTGTTTGGATTTGTGTTAGCTACATCAGTTTTTTCTAAGATAAGCCTTATAGAGATTATGTTTACAGCTTGATCGATCTAGCAATACCGTTCGTCAGCCAGGGTTGGTTTACAGCTGTTGTTTTGACAGTTTCTTATATGAATTCGGAAATAGGACTCATTAGTAATATTTCGAGTCAGCAGTAGCAATAAGTTGTATATGATTTAGTTGGGGCGGTTGGTGATAGTGTGTTCCCATGTTCCGAGCAAAGAAGATGTCGACTAAAATTACGTATATTGTGTTTGTTCTCTATAGTCACGTTTGTAGATTGTAGTTTTAGCGGGATATTTATATTTGATAGGTAGAATGTAGAATATAGGGAAGTGGGCTGTAATATCAGTGACCAAAAAAGACCTGGAAGTTGAAATGGGTAGCAGTTGAATTGGTGATAACATTGTCAATTATTGTGGCGGAGTTGTGAGTTATTTGGTTAGGTAGATTTATTTAAAAATGTATGAGTTAAAGTGTTGTGTTTGGATAAAATCATTAAACAGCGTGGACTAGTTGCAATAAGTTATTTAAATTGATATTAAAGTCACCCACGATGAAGACATCTTTGTGAAGTCTTATGAGTTCGGCGCAGAGTTTGAGAGTTGTCATGAATTGGGTGAATGGGGAGGATATTCATGGAGCCTATAAATTACACCACAACAAATGTTGTTAGGCTTTGTCATTTGAAGTAAGTAATTGTTAATTCAATAAATAGTGTATCAGATTCAGGGAACCCATGGTTAATATCAAGTACTTGATGAGAAAACTATATTAATAACAGCATACACACCTTCCCCAACCGCTAAGTGGGATTGGATATAACTATAGCCATCAAAATTAGGTGGGGGGGATTGGTGTTTGTAAAAGCATGTTTTTCTGAAAAGGCGAGAATAGAGAATGTGTGATTCGCTGGTTCAAATAATAGAAATTTCATCATAATTGTTTCTTGCGTAATGTTACGGCAGTTTAAGTGAAAAATCGAAAATGAATCATGAATGAGTTTGTGTGATATTGAAGCTATCTCGTATAATAGTGACATTTCATGTTTCGAGCTTTGAGTGAATTTGAAGTTAGATGGATGGGTAACAAGTTCAGAAAGCGATGGGATCAGATAGGAGGGGATTATAATAAGGATTTAAGTTGGTAAGCTTAATTGGTGTCTTTGTCAGTAAGAATTCAAAGTGTAGCATGTAGTCAGCTCATGGAGAACGTGGTTGAAGGGTAATTTTGTTATTCAGATGTTGTAGAGTAAGGCATTGAAAAGGTAAAAAAAAGTGTGGAGGAAGATGGTAAATGAAAAAAGAGAATGAAACCCCAGTACTATTTGAAGTAGGATTGTGAGCGGAAAGAGTTGGTATCAGAAGCTAGTATTGTAGAAAGGAGGACAAGAACACTACCAAAACAGAACAAAAATTTACAAGAAAAAAAAAAACAACTGAGAAGGGAAAAATAAGTTATTGTACGGTGGGTGGTTAAAAGGGGGAGGTAGTTGAGAATACAAGGAGGAGGTGTTGAGAGAAGAATACAGCAACATACCATGTAAATCAAGTTGAAAATTTACAGAGGAAAATAACATGGATGTTGCCCATAAATATATTGTATAGATAAGACGAACGAACAAATGTGGTAAATCCTACTAAATCGTGGTAAGGAGTAATTTAAAAATAAGAGAAACAAGAGTATATAAAAAAAAAAATAAGGGAAGTGATGAAAATAAATATTATGGCAGTGGTGTGGAGGAGGACATGGTGATGTACACAATGAATTTGATAACAAGTTGCGCGGATTGTAAAGGAAAAAATGACATGGGTAATCAAGAGCACTAATAATATATAGGAAGGGAGTGGAACAATACTCAAGTCACCAAACACACACGTTATAATATTATAGCAACAAGATGCATAATTGGATAACTTTTTTGATTATAAGGACGCAACGAACATTCGTGAGAATTTATAGACATGAAGGGATACCGATCTTAAATCCAGGTACAAATATGAACAAGACAAAGTGGTTAGGTCGGATAGTTCATGATATTATACTGAGATTAAGTTTGATACTAAAAATAACATAATTTATGTGCATAAGCGTGGTGGTGACTGCAATCAATTTAATTCTGAAACATATCCAGGATAAGCACAAAATAAAGCAAAATGAAGTACAATATATTAAATTAAAAGAAATGAAGTGGTTTTTAAGCGGGGATGCCAAACATGTGCTACAGACCGTCATAGAAAAGCATATCGCCTGGGGATCCTGTCCTGAGCTCAGGTTGAAAAAAAAAAAACAAAAAAAAAAAAACTCAGAGAAAAACGCAAGCAGAGGGGGAAAGCCCAGGGAGGGGCCAGAGGCAAGCATTCCGAACGGTCTACATACATGGCATTACTGAACCTAACTTACAGCGCAGAAAAGGGAACATTCAATGAATTAAAATGGATAAAAACACGGCATAAAAAAATAGCAGAAACCAATAAGACATAGCAAAATCGAAACATAAAGATACACTAATGGCATCATGTTATGGTAACAATAACCAAAGATGTTTTAAGAACTAAGTAGTAACGAGAGCAACGAGCTACATTGAAGCTCATGTGCCAATTTATTTTGCCAGTTAACCAGGGTTTGTAGTCGTCTGGAGTGAGATGTGAGCACTCATTTTGGATTTCTCTATACAAAACACACGAATCGTCCGCAAAGAGATGACACTAGAACGTAATGTGGTGGGAGGTAGTTTATGTAGCCAAGAACAGAAACAACCGCGGACCCAAAAACCGTGCCTGAGGGGACGCACCGAATCAACCTCGGGCCCCAGGTCAAATGCTCAACCACCGATCAACACCGCTGGACACGATTTGTTGGAGAAAGCTGCTGATCCAGCCCCACTCAAAAGATTTAGCGACAAATGATTAAATGATAAGATAATCTGCACACACTAATCCTGTTTAAGCGCCTTTACTGTTAGTTGTAGGGCCCCACTCCTTATGTGATACCGGTACTGATTGAGAAGAATGCGCCACGCACGCAAATGAATGCACATACTTCCTGATCAGAGGGTGTTGTTTTTGTTTTTGTATTGAGTCAATCCCATAAAGTTTTGGGAAATTGACATCAATAAGGTCAGTGATGCCACAAAAATCCTATTCTTAAACATAAAGCACTGAAGTTACACGCTTTTAGCCCCCATTTTAGCCAAAGCAATCTTAAGGTAATTCTGAGCGTGGTCATGAAATGTCTTGTGGTTGCTTAAACTCTCTTGAAAACCCTTTGATCGCTAGTAAAGTCGACTCAGGAGATGTCGAAATATTATTTTTTGTATGATAATGAAAAATAGTCAACTAGAACTAAAGATAGTAACCTAAACTGCACAATTCCGAAAATGTGAGATGCATCGGATTTTCGTTTTTGATGCAGTAACATTTATGTGTAGTTATTACGTCCATCGGATAAGTGTAACGAAATTCGGATTCCGGAATTTAAAACAAAGTGTGATTTATATAGAAGGAATTCGATTTTAAGCTTAGCAATTTACCACAGTGATTAGTATATGGACCAGCATTCTGACATGCAAAAAAAACACGATTTTTTTTGGAAAATGAGGGCCCCTCCTCAGGAAATCTTCTGCTCGGCGTTAAGTGGTGCTGTTCCGATCGTCTTTGGACCCCCTGATTTACCCGGAAGTAGTATCGATTTTGATATCAGATTGAAAGTCGTAATTTTTCTCATTGTCGTCCTGAGCAATTTGAGGCCCCAAATCCATTTCATTCCCAAGTATATAAACAAAAAAAACCGCCGTTTTAATGGTTAAAACATCAGTCATTAGCACGTATTGATAGGGCTCTTCCACATGCCTTATTGTGTCTAACAGCAAAACCTCAAGTTTTGTTTCCCACGGTACTATGATGGGGTGTATGTGCAATTGCCATGCCCTCAGATCAATAGATAACACAATACACATAAATCGCAAACGAAACCACCTTTCAGCTAGCGGACATTTGTTTTGTGACACAGTACAATATAGGGTACAATTGCAGCATTTTGGGATTGGTTTCAAACACCCCCTGCTTCCTGACTTCCCCGCAAGTAAGTATCAATTTTATATCAGATGAAAGGCCGTATTTTCTCATTGTCGTCCTGAATTTCTGCTTTCAAAACTCATATTTTCCATCCTGAGATGCAAAAATGACTGATGTGAAAAAATCCTATCTGCTGTGCAAATACCCGCCTTTCCTTTCAGGCTAAGGACCCGGTTCATATAGGGTTTACTGGAGACTAATTTCATGGTGATATGTTCGAAGAGACTGATCATTCAGGTAGTGTGGCGATATTCACCCCTAGATTCATAAAAAAACCCTTCACATTTTAAGAACATTCCATAAAAAGTGGTAAAAATATTTTATTCCAACTTTAGAGCAACAGTGTACTACACATCTTGATAGCGTAGATCAGTATGTTATGTAACTTAATGTGGGTATATGTGCATAGGTTTATGGTTGTTTATAAAACATAAAAAAGTAAATGTAAATCATAGCATAATTAAGCTTGTAACTTACATGTATATTATTAATGTATTTGGGGTGTCCAAAGCTGTTTCGAGTTTTACGACGCTCATTTTTGGCAGCCCTACATTGCTTAATTTATGCCTTCATTTATGTGTAAATGGAAACTAAACGGACAACTGAAAAAACACTGCTGGCATGTCGATTGAATATTTTTACGATTTCTTTTAACGAAAGTACCCCAAGATTCCGATCCTTAACACAGCCGTAGGGGTATAACTAGATATTTATGATAACGTTTTATATAGCCTCTTTAACACCGTAAATTTTTGGTAGTTAACAGGCGGTTAAGGGAAAAACAGAGAGATTCCAGTAGCTTCCCACAATGCATTGCTCCATTGAAAGTTTTTTGTACAGGTTGCCATGTGGAACGTTAGAGCGAAAACGCTCTTAAAATGCAGTTTTGTGAATCAGTACTGTCAACTTTAGTAGCCATGTTGCATCACTAACGACCCACATCAGTACCGGTACAAAAAACCTCCATTGGAAGTCAATGCATTGTGGGAAGGCCCCCCCCTAATTGAATCTTCCCTCTTGGGAAAAAGTCCAATTCCAGCAAGCCGCAAATTTCCCTTGTGTAAAATACATTTATAATATTTTGCCATCTTTTACTGCAAATATAATTACGCTTTTGTAAGTGTTATGTTTTTGAAGTAACCCTGCAATAATGTTCTTAGCAGTGTCTTATGCATGCATTTAGTCTTAGCAACATGTAATAGTTTTAAAATCTTTATTTAAGAAATAAAGGCGACGCAGTACTCCTTTATGGGCGAATAATTGTCCGAGGTCGAAAAAAACTAAAATAATGGACGGCGCGCAACCGAGTCCATTATTTTAATTTTTTCCGGCCGGGATCATTATAGCCATACATAATACAGCAAACCCTTTATTTCTATTCTATTAACGAAAACAAGCGTGATAGATGAGAAATATATTCGCGACCCTTATTGCAGAATAATGGGCAGTAAACTGACCAATCAAAATGCTGCATTTTCATAATGGGCAGCATAGGTCATAGAAATTGTGCATAAAAATGACTTCTTGTACATATCACATGTTGTTTTGCGTATTGGTTACCATGATACGCCGACACGCTTATGAGTCCTGAAGCCACTATACCCAGGAAGCATGCGTCCGTGGTTTCGTAAGAGCCGACTCGTAAATTTGGCGGCGTTTCTTGGTATTACCTTGTACTTTTAAGGGATTAAATTGGACATTACATGATTGTCCAAAATCCAAATGTATTTGGCCATAGCGCTAAGTGTCACTTCAGAGCTTTTGTTTAATTATGTTTAATATTTGTAAATCCATAGAATAGTCTATTATTTTCTTTAATGGTGATCCAAATGACATAGATTATTTCTGACCGGTTATTTTGAATTACTAATAGTAGCTATTTAGGAAAATATGTAACTCAACAGGATCAAGTTTTTTCCTATTTTAAGGTTTCAATCAGAGTCTTTTATTTGGCTGGTTCAGTCTACAATTTCCGAAATTGAGCAAGCGAATTTTTAACCAGGCAATATTCATGATATTTACCCGGCATTTAAAGGCGCTATTTATATAACATAATAGAGATAGCATTTACTGCTGTATTAATTTGAGTCGTAAAAAAAAATTCAACGGGAAAATATAGAAATATAAAAACAAACTTAAAAGATTACAACAATGAATGAACAAGACGCAATGAATACAAAGAAGAACCAAAGAGAGATAGAAGAACTAGCCATGCAGAGACATGGCGAACAAGACGGCCTGGAATAAATATAATGACCTTTGACACCATGCCTAATATATCTTGACCAATGAGTGTATTTTTGTTGACCAATGAATTTATTTTTATGTTAACAACGTAATACAAGGATCATTATTTTTTTGAGTTTCAACTCAATCCAAGCATGTCCGAATTTGAGCCCCTTTTAACCCTCTAAATGTGACCCCTGAGTCCTGATGGGGTCAATGTACTTGTTTTGCATTATGATGTACACTGGCATTATTCCTTCCAAAAATTTCCTCTCAACCGGAGCTTGTTTGTAAATGTGACCTTTGCCCTGAACGTTGACCTTTGGGTCAATACTATCATAGACTTACCCTACCATTAATGTTACCTCACTGTAGCAATAACGGCTTTCTGTGCTCTTAGGCTGAAAAGTTTAAATGCTATCGGCATAATCCTGTAGAAGAAGATATTTTTGGCAATTCATTACATAAATTTGATGCCTGGGTCAGGTCAACGGTCATACAGAGGTCAAAGTCATATGTCATGACTGGACAACGCATCGGTCCATTTTGTAAAATCGGGTCAGAATACGTCAACCTGACTGAGCTAGACGCAAATGTTTGCCAGAAGAAAGAAAGAAAGAAGAAAACCTATACCTGGCAAGATCTAATTTCCACGCCGGTCTTTTGGGAATGGATGGTGATCCCCTTATGACCCCTTGAGGGTTACTTGACCGTTGACCCCTGTAACTTCACCAATATGTCAAAATGATTCTTAAATTCTTTTTACCGGTTAACAACTTTACAAGGCTCAATTATTTTTACATTGAGTTTTACCTCCAGTCCAAGCATTTCAGGGTTTGACCTTTTCCACCCTATACGTTACCCCTGTGTCACGGATGGGTTCAACTGTACTTGTTCTTATTTATGATGCCACAGGATTATCCCTGAGACCAATTCCCAGCTCAAATCGGACTTTGTTTGTAGATTTTTGACCTTTGACCTTAACTTGACAGTACCTTTGGGCGAGCCTATCATAGACACTCTTTTACCACTAAGGTTCATCATGCAGCACTAACGCCTTTATTCTGTCTTCTATAGGTGAGATAAATCCAATTTGGTCTTAATTTTTTACTTTTTTCATATTTTTTGGGGGGTGAAGTACCCTTTTAGTGACCTTTGATCCCGGTAAAAACCTCGTGTACCAACAAAATGCATTGTTCCAATGCAAAGTAAAAAATTCTACTATGCTTAGTGCTGGAGATAAAAAATCTTGAAATTAATTGACCTTAAATGACCTTTGACCTCCAAAATAAAATACCTTGCATACACCAGGTAACATGAATGCAATCTGAAAGTTAAGTCACTGTAAACTAATGTTTTGGTTTTTGAAATAAAAAATGTTTGAATATTTTTAGTTTTTTTGTTTTTTTGTTAATATAATCATATGACATGTTGGACCATAAGTCCAATTGATAACCCTAAGACCCTGCCTGGTAACACTACTGTGTCTCTAATGACTCACCCTCCTGTTACGTAATTTGTAGGACAGCTATTTTTTGAATATTTTTCACAATTTTTGGCTTTCAAACCGAAATGACCCCCTTCATGACTTTACGCCTTATCCCTGAACACCCTATACGACGCAAGGGTCAGTGTTTTCCTCTGAACCAGTTAGTTGATATCGGCCGGCGTAGTGCTGTAGAAGGAGATAATTTGTAACATTAAATTACATTTTTGACGCCTGTGGCCAGGTCAAAGGTCAGACAGAGGGTAAATGTCATGTGACATACTTGGTCAAGTCACGGGTCAATTGATGTAAGTCTAGTCACAATACGTCAAAAAATGACTGAGCTAGAAAAGTTGAAATGTTGATATAAGAACTTAGACCTGGTTGGAACAGATCTAATATACAAGACGGCCGTATTGGTGGGAATGGATGGTGATCCCCTTTGACCCCGCTTGAGTGCTGACCTTTGACCCCTGTAACTCAATCTTCACCATATGTCACAAATGTCAGTAAAAAATTATTTTACGACGTGTTTAACAACTTTTCCAAGGATCAATTTGTTGAGTTTCAACGCAATCCAACAATGTCAGGGATTTGACCTCTGCACCTCTATAACGTGACCCTGGGTCATCGATAGGTCAACGTAATTTTCTGTATTTACGAAATCCCGATGATTATTCCTGTCCAAATTAGAAGAGAAGGCGGGGAATGTTCCTGTCAAATTTCATTTTCAATCGGAGCTTGTTTGTAAATTTTGACCTTTGACCTTGAACTTTGACCTTTGGGGCGAGACTATCGTAGACCTTCTACTATTACTGTTACATCACTGTAGTAATAACGGGCTTTACCTGTCCCTTAGGCTAAGATCATCCAATTTTCGTCCTTATTTTTAACATTTTTGGCAAATTGCCCTTTTGACCCCTCATGACCTTGATCCCGGTATAAAAAAACCTCGTGTACACAACAAAAATTGCATTGTTCCAATGCAAATAAAAAATTCTACATGCTTAGTTCTGGAGATAGAAATTCCTTGAAATTATTTACCGTAACACCGGAAATTACCTTAAATGACCGTTGACACCTCCAAAATCAAAATACCCCTTTCATACGCAGGTCACATGAAATAAATATTTGGTCAAGTTAAGTCACTGTACTATGTTTGGTTTTGAGATAAAATTTTGAATATTTGGAATATTTTTGGTTTTGACCGGAAGTTTCCCCCTTAATGAACTTGAATTTTTTTTTTTGACCCCGTTCCCGAGCACAGCGTTGTGAAGGTCCTTAAACTGCTCCGTATGTATTTAGTCATGTGACCATGCAATTTGCATAGATCAGATAGCTATTTTTGAAGATTTTTGAGATTTTCACATAAGAGACCGGAAGTGCCGCCCCTTAATGAAACCACCAGATTGTACCCTCTCGACCCTAACCTTTGGGAAGGGGTCCTAAGCTGCTTCACATGAGTGAGTCACGTTCCATCAATGTTAAATGTAGGAGGATAACATTTTCAAGAAAATCACACTTTTGACCCCTGTGCCTTTGACCCCTAGCTGACCCCGAAGGGTCAAGTCATATTCATAATGGGATGGCTCATCGTCATATGGGGCAAGTCTGGTCAGACTACGTCAAAAAACATGACAAAACCAGAAGCATGTTGAATGTTGCCAAAGAAGAAAGAACTAGACCTGGGGACAGATCTAATTACAAGACGGCCGTACTGGGAATGTAATGGTGATCCCCTTAATGACCCCTTGATGGACTTGACCTTTGACCCCTGTACTCACTATATATTCACAAATGTCATTAAATGTATTTTAGTGTTAACAACTTTACAAGGATCATTTATGTGAGGTGTTCAAACTCAATCTACGCATGTCAAGAGTTGAACCTTTTCACCCTATAAGGTGACCCCTGGTCCAGATGGGGTCAACTGTACTTGTTCTGTATTTATGATGCTTGTTTGTAGATGGTTTTGACCTTTGACCTTGGACTTTGAACCTTTGGGTCGAGACTATCATGAATTCTTACCCATTAATGTTTAGCATCCACGCAGCAATACAGGCTTTACCTGTCTTCTCATAGCTGAGATATACCAATTTGGTCCTATTTTTAGCATTTTTTTTCGCAAATGACCTTTTTACTCCCGTAAGACCTTTGATCCGGGTATAAAAAAAAACCTCGGTGTACACACAAAAATGCATTGTTTCCAATGCAAATAAAAAAATCTACTATGCTTAGTTCTGGAATAAAAATTCTTGAAATTATTTACCTTAAAACCGAAAAGGACCTTAAATGACCTTTGACCTCCAAAATAAAAATATACCTTGCATACACCGGGTAACATGACGCAAATCTCAAAGTTCAGTCTCTGTCCTAGTGTTGGGTTTTGGATATAAAAAATGTTGAAAATTTGGAATATTTTTTGTTTTGAACCGAAGTGACCCCCTTAATGACCTTTGATCCTGAAATTGTGGACAACCGAAGACCCTGCCTGGGAACAATTCATGTGCTCTAATTACGTCACTCTTCTACGTAATTATATGGGGACCGAGATTTTTGAATTTTTCACAATTTTGGGGGGGGGGGGCGTTCAAACCGGATGACCCCCTTAATACCCTTTTACTCCTTTCCCTAACACCCTATATTGAAACAAGGGGTCAGTGGTTCCTTTTGAACCATTTGGTTTTTATCGGCGTAATCCTGTAGAAGCAGTCTATTTTGAGAACAATTAAGTACACTCAATCCAAGCATGTCAGGGATGTGTACCTTTTCAACCTCTATACGTGACCCCTGGGTCACGATAGGGCAACTGTAATTTTTTCTGTATTCGGATATCCCGAGGATTATTCCTGTCAAATTTCAGTTAATCGAGCTTGTTTTGTAAATTTTTGACCTTTGAACCTTGAACTTGACCTTTGGGGTCGCGACTACGCATAGACCCTTCTACTATTAATGTAACATCACTGGTAGTAATAACGGCTTATCTGTCCTCTATAGGCAAGATCAATCCCATTTGGTCTTATTTTTCAAATTTTTTGGTCAAAATTGACCTTTTGACCCCCCTTAATGACCTTTGATCCCGGTATAAAAAAAACCTCGTGTACACACAAAAATTGCATTGTTCCAATGCAATAAAAAAATCTACTATGCTTAGTTCTGGAGATAAAAATTCTTTGAAATTATTGACCTTAAACCGCAAATGAACCTTAAATGACCTTGACCTCCAAAATAAAAATAGCTTTCCATACACAGGTAAATAACATGAATGTCAATCTGAAAGTTAAGTCATGTACTATGTTTGAGTTGTGAGATACAATTTTTTGAATATTTGGAATATTTTGGATTTTTGAACCGGAAAAAAACAAGGTTGGGTGACCCCTTAATGACCTACGACCCCCCATGCCGAGCACAACGGTTGTGAAGGGTCTTAAGCCGCTTCATATGTAATGAGGCCTGACCATCAACGTTGATATACCAGATAGCTATTTTTTGAGTTTTTTGAAGATATTTCACATTAAGACGGAAGTGCCCCTTTAATGACCCCAGATTGACCTCTCGACGCATAACTTTTGTGAAGGACCTCAAGCTCTTTCATATATCATGAGTCCCACGTTACCATCATTTTAATCTGTAGGAGGATATACAGTTTCAAAAAAATCACACTTTGACCCTGTGACCTAGATGACCCCGACATAGGTCAAAGTCATATGTCCTGAATGGGATGACTCGCGGTCACTGGTACAAGTCTGGTAAGAAATCCGTCAAACCATGACTGAGGTCGCGAACTCAATAATTGACGTGTTGCAGGAAGAAGAAGAAGAATAAGAAGAAAGAACCAATCAAAAACAGACACTGACGGCCTTAAGGCCGTCGTGTAAAGAAGAAAGAACGCATCAAAAACAACAAGACGGCCTGATGGCCGTCTTGTAAAGAAGAACGCATCAGAAACAGAACAGACGGCTAACGGCCGTCTTGTAAGAAGGACAACCAAATTCTCATAGAAGTACAACATATAATATGGCTGTTATATTACAAATCATACAAACAACTCTAACTGCAGATTCTAATTACAAAAGATATATTGTTATGGTTTCTATTTTCTTTGGACATCTAAAAATGTTCTTTTGGGCAAATTTCATTTTCATGGAGGGATTATCACTGTTATTTCTGGAAATTAACAGCGCGGATTTCACACTTCCGTGAATGTTACTGTATATCCCTAACGCCCTTAACTACATTTAAAGCACTTTGACAAGAAATCACGAAGAGGACCCCTGCCTTTGTTAGGGAAAATTGGCTTCCTAGATCTACACAAGAAAAATAACGCTAAAGGCCGCCCTTTTTTTGCGGAGATCGTCAATTTTCCCCTAGGGACGTTAGGGTATTTATGGCATCATAGCTTGGACTGAACTTTTAAAGTGTATTAAATTTACCTTTGTTGGCATGGTAATGCTACTTTAGTAGGCATGTGTAATGCGGGCTCTACTAACTTCATTCAATATCAAATACTGTTCAAAGTCATATTAGGCAGAGGAGTGGAGCCTAATTATTCTTCCCCCTCAAATAAAAGCAATATACCATGCGAATTTCACTCCCATCAAGCACCTAATTTTGAGGTCTCCAATTTCTCTTGAACCTATGTTCCATGCTTCCCACTAGCAAGTTCCAAAGGTAAACTCAGGCCATAGAGCCTTGTTCAATCGTCAGTGCTTTTTCTCGCATTTGCCAAAAGTTGATAGGGAGTTTATCAAGAAAGATTAAAACCACTAATCAATTTAATCAAGGCTTTTGCCCTGAGTAGCACAACCAACGCACTTTAACCACAGGGGTATTTGTGGTTTTATACCTAGACTAATTAGGATTAACTGGGGTCCACTGTGCACAAGTGTACCAAATTTATTTATTTCATCTAGACAGGGGTAGGCCCTCCAATGATAAAGCACGGATTTCAAACCTGCAAATTACAATGTTCAAATAATGTAGAATAAATGTCAAAAACATACAAGTCTACGGTGTAAATCCCATCAGCCATGTGACAGATTTCAAATATTTGCTCCAAAAGGGCATCTGCTGCAAGCGACCTAAAAAGATGCCAAGCGTTAGCATGGAGTGCCTTCTGAAGCTAGAACGTCTTGGAAAAGTCGCCCCCACTTATTCATCCTGCAAAGATCAAGTTTTCAACACTACCTGTGTGACCACCTACTCGTGGCTGTGCATCCTGGGTGCTATCACAAGACAATGGAAAGCAAACTCAACGCATTTGCTACCTCTGGCTATAGGATTATGCTGGACATAAAAAATGGAAAGACTGTGTCTCAAACACCATCTTATATTCAATGACTACCCTGAGCCTCTTTTCCCAGAACCATCGCCGTCTAACGAGTTCGCACTGATCTATGTTGGCAAACCTTTCCTTATATTGCACTGTCTTGTCCTTCTTTTGAAGCACTTTTCTTTCATTGGGATAAACTGGCAGCAAATTTCGGCCAGCATTGTTTGCTAACTTGTGGTTTCCTCCCAGTACGCATTTAGCCATAAAGACCAATTTTCTCATTTGGCCTACACACTATCATTAACAGTGATGTCTTACAGAACAGCATAGTCAAACCTCAAATTTCATCACTTCAAAACAAAGAATTAATCCAACATGGAAACACAGTCCCTTATTTTCATTCTATTGTGTTGAATTACACACAACCATCTATAATCATTCATACTAACATCATCAAACGAATGGAAAAATAAAGATATGTAAAGGAAAGAACTAAGGAAATGACAGGGAATTAACGATGATTACTTAAAGCAGTGACAGATTTTGTTGATTTGTTCCAACTGTCCCGTTAGCAAAATTAACCCATTCAACAAAACATAGATGTTTTTCAGTTTGGAATGTCCGAAAATTCTCTAGAATCCTGCAGAAATGCTCTTTTATGTTATTAAAGAACTTTTAGCAATTGGTGCAGTAAAACAACGTTAATTTAATCTACAATGGGGGAAAACTTTTTTTGGGGACAGCCTGTATAAGTGGCAAAGACGAAACTGCTTTCAACAAATAAACTTTCGTTTTTGGAGACGAAACAACTTAACGACTTATACAAATAACTGGTCATTTTTAAAATATTAATCATGATTTCCACCTTAATCTTTAAAAAAAATGGAACCCTGCAGATTTCCACGCACTGAAGCGTGCGCCACATCTGCGGAATTAGGGGTTAAATTTTGGCGCCCTCCTGCATGTCCCTTAGCTACGTTCACTACTTTAAAAAAAACCGTTTCATCTGGCTTCTAAGCAATCCGATTACCTTTTGCGCCAGTATGGTAATACATTAAATTCATCAAACAATCGTTACATTTTACATGTCTAACACCTAATTCCATCAGAATAGCGTTTTTGTCGGGATTAACATAAATTCCAATTGTCAAGAAAACTTATGTCTGACAGCTCATGTCATTAGGGCAGAAAAAATGGGCTCAACTTATGGAAACTGAATAGAACAATTCACGCACGAAAATTTGGTTTTCATGATTGCGACTGTTTCCAGAAAATTTCGCAATTCAACAGCAAAAACACCATATGCAAGAGATAATTTCCCTTTGGCAGTTTTAATTACAGACCATACGAGAATTCGCTCTTGACCACCAACTTTTTTTTCTCTATATTTTTAGTAGTTCCTACACTGGAAAAAACGTGTGTAGAAACAGTGGACGGAAGGGGGTGTTTGTGTTTAATTGTTTAGCATTAAACACTTTGTGCTTATAAATTAAACACATGGTGTTTAGAATTAAATATTTGGTGTTTAGAATTAAACAGTTGGTGTTCGGAATATTTGACATGTTTAAGATTAAACGTTTAATTTAATTTCTAACAAGTGTTGAATTGCTAAACAATAAACACCTAAAAAACCACTTGCCTTCACTTCTAAATATGTTTTTAGAGTGTACTTGGGACCTCTATAATTCAAAAATCAAAAGTACTGATTTTTTGCCTGATGTAAAGCTTTCCATAAAAATATCCCATCTGAAAGGAGTCGCTGAAAATTATTTGTGGTACAAAAATTGCGAAATTTCTATATAATTTTCTATAAGAGGAAATACGCAATTCAGCCTATACAGCTTGTCTCAAAAAAGAATTGTGCTGTGAATCTAACGCTTGCGCCCTCTATGGATCACTCAACCGTGGGAATTTGTGTTGTCAGCATGTAGCCTTGTCAATTATCTTATCCTGCAAAATAGAAACAGCATCAAGAACTCTTGTCCCAAATATGTGGCAGCTATGCAGATCATACCGTTTTCAACTGCTGCCAATGGGAATTTTACCCAGTTAAAGCAATATAGCACTTTTTTTTGAAGGGCGCCAAAGCAACCCAAATTTTTTACAAAATTTGGAGATTTTTACACGTTGCATTGGTAACTGGCTATTAAACTATACCTGTGAATGGTTAAGCTCGAAAATGTCTATGTGTCACAAACGAGGAATTTTGTACTAGAATAATTATTATCGGGGATCCCCCGATAATAATTCAACGGCTTGCTGGAAACGGCCTTCAAATGTTCAATAGCCGGGAAATAGCGATAGTACGGGTCTACGCTCATCCATTAGTTGTTTTAATAGTTCCGGGCAGTCAAGTTAGAGGTTATTTTCTCGATGGGCACTATTTCATCAGGACGGACATAAACGAGCATTTCCAGCTCTGCCGTTTAAGTCCAATCTGGGATCCCAATTCTAATTACAAAATTCGCTTATTTTTGTGATAAAACGCTTTTTAGCTCTCTCGTTCGCAGGTATATTTTCCTAGACAATTACCAATTCAACGTAACTGTGCCAAATATCAAATTTTGAAAATTGTGGGCGCTCTTTCAAAAATGTGCTAAAATTGCTTTACGGATGAGGGGAGAAACCTGAGGAGCAGAGCATTCACATAGGTCCTCTAACCACTAAATGTAGAGAGCATCAAACTAAAGTATACAATTTTTGGAATCCTTATGGACCAGGCCAAACAATTCGCGGCTTTTCTTCCTCAAAAATGGAAGCTTCTATAATTAATGTCCCTATGACCTTTCATGATCCCAATTTCACCTAAGCGGCCCTTGTACCACTTCATCTACCCCTTCAGATGTCCATCATCCTTTTTGTGCAAGCCATAGGTGTAGGAATCTCCTAGTATTGTATGTCCTCTTCCCCTGTATTTGCTGCTAACAACTTGGGTGGAAATGGTGTCCACTCTTTTTGCTGTTTCTTCTAATATTTCTAAAATTTAAGCTAGTTTATATGAAATTTGGACAAAAGTTTCTTCTGGTGTGAGGTGTTCAAAAATCACAAAGGACAATCGGAGGGAGGTGTAGGTCCACCTCTATGCAAATATCTGCGCAAGCGGAGACCACTAGTCCCAAAATGTCCACATTCTTCCTTCATTTCACACCCCAAATAAATTCTGCGTATGTGCCTGTAACGATGGATCAACGATAACAATGTTCCATATTTTGCCTGAAAGCATACCAAATAGTTTTTGTCTTGTCGCAAGAACCCTCTGTGTATAGTTTTTTGCAATATACATTTATGTAAGAGAGGCTATTGGCTTAAGGCTCAGCTTAAGTATTTCTCACTTCACACCTTAACTGTGTACATCGCATTGGCGAATTTGAAATGGTATGAGCTTGCATAAATGGGCGATATGCATAAATTTGCTGATGGAATTTTCTAATTATTGCAGGATAAGAAGATAATTAACTAGGCTATAATGCTGACTACAAACATTCACGGTGAGTGATCCCAAAGAGGCGCAAGTCATGAGAATCAGAGCACAATTTTTTTTGAGCACACTGTAGTTTATATTAAAATATAATAAAGCAAGCAAATCAGTCACCTTTTTTTCTCTGTTTAAGACATTTCTGTAGCAAAAGACATCTAAGAAATCTTTTGAGTGTCCTATTTTATATGAAATTACTATTATGGACACAAATTTGGGTGCATTAAAATCCTCGTTTTCACCTTAAGGATTAGAATTACAATTGATGCACATAGCAGTAAGTGTAAAATTTACTATAAAATGTATATGGTGAGATGTCTGTTCAATAAAAAGAACGCGCTATACATTGATTCAAATATATCTTCAAAATAATATTAACTGTCAGTTTTGCTTCAATTTTTAAAGTGTAGTTCTTATTGTTTTAATAAAAATGAGAATCTTCATTTGCTTTAATTATAATTCCTTTGCGATTTTCGGTACATTGGGAAAGGTCGACGCAATTCCAGGACACAGGACAGCAGTTGTGTTTTTTCACTTAATTACACCATATCCTCAAAGAACGTTGACAGATGACTTTTTATAAAAAACCGTGTAAATGGAGATATAGTCCCTCTGTAACTATAGTCCCGGGGACTGTGGATCCTAGGGAATGAGTAACCTAAACTGACAACAATAGCGGTAAGGTCTTAAACGATCCATGTTCGAGTCCTAGTGCCTGTAACAAATTTTCGTAAATTTACGGGAAATTTCTGCAGCAGTATTTCCAGTCATTTTTAGGGTAATTTACAGAAATTTCTGTCAGTTAACGGAAATTTTTACAGAATTTTACAGAAATTTTGTCTCATATTACGGAAAAAATGTGTATTTTTAACAGAATTTTCCGTAATTTAAAATTAAACTGACACAAAAAAATTCGGAAATTTGCTGCCATAAATTTTGAAAATATTTACGTAAATTTAACCTTTTTTATGTTTTTTGTTTTTTTATTCTTATTGTTTTCTAAAACAATATTTTCCGTAAATTTACGGAAAATCTGTTTCTTAATTTACGGAAATTTTTACAGTGTGATTGTATTTTTTAGTTTTAATTTTATTGTTTTGTGAATTTTTGCGTTATATTGAATTTTGCGGAAATTGTTAAACATAATTATTACCAACGGAAAATGTAAAGCTTGGTAAAGTAAGATTCTATTATCAAGATGACGGCGTCCGACCATCAGGAAAAGAAGGAATAATGATCCGGCGAGGATTTTATTTTACTTCACATCTTATACAACCAACGTATCCGAGATGCCGAAAACAAAACTAAAGGTACAACCCTTAACGTGTTAATTCAAGAAATAACAGGAAAATGTTGCCATTTCATTTTAAAGGATACCCACCAATGCAAATTTGTCCAATTTTGTAAGCATGTCCATCAACTAAATTGACGTAAACTCGCGTAGTAATCAAGACCTCTCGGATTACTATAGTGGTGATTTTTATTCGTGTCAATTCATTAAGTTTTCGACGAACCATCGGTTGAGAGGTTTGCACACGCTATCCAGGAAAATCAGTGCCACTTTTATTTTATAGGCTGGATTGAGCCAACAGTCTTGCATAGGCTCACCTGAATACGATTGCCATTTAATTAAAGTTTTATTCCGTTCAACTGGAAGTGACCCATGGGTGGGGGGGGGGGAGGAACCAAGTAAATGACATACGAAACACTTGTTGTATGGAGAGCGTGACACCCTCTACAAGCGAAAGTGATGTCGGTTGGGATTGAATTAACGGTGTAGTGGCAAAACCAACAGATATATCACAACGGGGCATTCAAAGTCACTGGCAAAACATTTTCCAAAAAATATGGCATTTCTTTCTTTTCTTCCATTTGCCTCGCAAATGATATAGTCCTAAGGCCATTGGAAGAATAGAAATATATTTTCACATAAAATAACATACCACCAAACACAGATATGCACATAAATAAAAGACTAAAGACCTTCAGGTAATATGTAGGCTAACTTTAAAGACACTATCATCGATTCACCCGAAATAGTCAAATATTTGAGATTTTGCAGAAAAACCTTAAAATGAAGGATATCCCAGAATTCTCATAAGTTATTTTTTTCCAACAGAAAAGGAAGAAAACATCAGTATCCAAAGATATGAATCCCCATGGCAAGACTAAAATATCCGATGTTTTTGTCCGCATTAGGCTGCTGTAGGATAACACTGCAAAACTCCGGTGTTGAATATGCAACCCCAGTCCCGGTGTTACGATTGTCAGTGTTGCATTCTGGTGTTCAAGTTTTAGGAGTTAACACCGCTTGGTGTTGCCTGCAAAATTTGATTAGCATTTTGGGTGGTCTGCTTATGTAACAGAAGTTAAGCAGTTAATACAAAAACAAACAATAACCACAGCAAACATTTTCTACTAACATGTAGATGTTACAGGATAACAGTTAACAACCAACATTTGTGGTTAATTAACACCAAAGAGTGTGGTCCTCCTGGGACACCAGGAGGGTGTTAATTAACCCAGCGGTGTCAATTTAACACCAGTAGGGTGTTAATTAACCATCTGTGTCCAATATACACCAGAAGGGTGTTAAAATACATAATTAACACCTACATTGGTGTAATATTAACCCAATGGTGTTATGTCATATATTGTAACAACCAAAATTAGTGTCAACATCACAAACCAATTTGGTGTAAGTTTACACCAATTGTGTGGTCCTCCTCTCCAAACACCGGCTTGGTGTTAAATCAACACCATCGGTGTTAAATCTAACACCGATGTTTTTGCAGTGTACCTATTCTTGTTATAACATGCAAAATCTGATTTTGATGATTTTTTTCATTTTTTCTGTTAGCAAATAACTGATAGTGCCTTTGTCGTAACTTTAATCAACAAATATGTCTATTACAACCATGATCTCATAGAATTAGTACTAATCAACTCTAGCGCGTGTTTTCTTGCGTTACACGTCATTTCCGTCTTCCTGCTGAATAAATGTCGCCGGTGTCATTTTAGTAATCGTGTTCGTTTTGCTCAAAGGGTGATTATTGGCTCTTAATCACTTCGATGAAGCTAATGTATATAAAAGCTAACACCCATGCCAAAATATCATTTTTTGAAATAATCTTTAAGCGCCACTATTTTTTCAATGTGCCAGATCCTGAGTTCATTGATTTAGCAAATTCTTGCACCCTCTACACATAGACAGGACAATCATGATGAGTAACAAACATTGCATTTCTGATTAACTACAAAAGGGGATCATGAAATTGAAATCAATGGCATTTTGGAGATTTTATCTATCTGCAATAGGAATATTTACGCATAATAATGTCTCCACTTCATTCTATATCCGGCTTTTTAAACGTTATCCCCTCCATGTGAAACCAGACTCTCTGGCATATGCATAAACTGACACGAATAAAAAAAAATCAGACTATAACAGTCCCGGGTGGTGATTTTCCAACTGACAATATTCCATTCACTTTTTACGTGGCGGTCCTAACCACTACTGCACACGGATGGCTACTTTATCTAGTCCCCCATGACCTAATAAACCATCGTCATCGGAATCGGTGAATGTACACATACAACTAACCGCACTGAAAATCACGTCATATAGTCCAAAGTAAATATTAAATAACATGAGAATATTTAATGTATGGTAAGCCTTTGTGAAATTTTACATAGTATGAAAGGCCAAAGACTATTATTTATCAATGCATTTTTTTCCAGGCACATTTTATTGTTCAAATTAAATGAATATTATATTGATAAGATTTCACTCGTCGCTGAATCAAATTAGCCCACATTTCCATGATACAAGTTAATTTTACGTTCATCAATTTATGTTTACAGAAAATACATTTCGAAATTCAGGCATTTCAGGTAAAAATGCAGCATCAACATTTACGTGTCATGGGAGACAATACATTGCTTTCTTTATCTTATAGGCATATAACATAATTACAGCTCTCACTTATGGTATGATTGTATGTATCAGGGCGAAAACACGTCTAGCTAGTATGTGTTGTACGCTCTATAGTGTACGTTGTATACCGTCGTCCTTTCTTGCAATTTCTCGGAAATCTTAGTCCCATGGCACTGGGCACCGTATTGCACAATACCACTACACTTGGATTGGGGAAACCCTGGACATCTACTTTGCCGCCATCTGTCGATATTACATTATCATATCCTGCTCTCCTTTTATATTTATATATAGAATATAATATTATATATTTTTTTTTTTTTTTTTTTTTTTTTTTTTTTTTTTTTTTTTTTTTTAATTTTTCTTTTTTTATAAATTTTAAAATAAGTTTCAGTCAACCCGATGTAGTAAAGATATACAAAATTCAAATAAACACATAAATAATAAATGAAACCGGTCATTTGTTTTTAAATTCCCTGGTGTTTATTTGAATTTTTTGTGTATCTTTAACTACATCGTGTCTGAACTGACGTAGTTTAAAATTTATATATATATATATCTATATTTTTATATATATAATTATATATCACTATATCCTACCTTTTGGTAGACATTTTGTTTGTTTATGGACTCATAATATACGTTAGGGAGACATTTGGTGTCTCCTTAACGTTATCCTTTGTTTTGCGCTTATCCCGTCAAAAGATATGATATTTATTTATGCAAATGAAGGATAATCTCATTGGTACAAGAAACATGAATATTAATTAATTATGTGCCAAGTCAGACCGAGACCATTTTGAAAGTTTTCGAAATAATACATTTTTGGTGCCTATGTCTTGCTCTTCTTCATTTATTTAATTACCTGGCTGTAAAAGCGTGCATAATGGCTGAGATAGAACGCTCAAAAGACGCAAAACCCCCAAACCAAAAGTTGCAGTTTTTGGATTTTCAAAAATACTGATCGAAAAACATGCCGAGATACTTTGTTGTGCCAGGTGTATTATAATATATATATAATATATATATATATATATATATATATATATATATAATATATCTATAATATATATATATATATATATATATATAATATAATACTATATATATTATATATATATATAATATATATAAATATCTATATGTGTGTGTGTGTGTTGTGTGTGCGTGTGTGTTTCTAGCTTAAATACAACACAAACAAACCGTTTTTCTGGAAATTTAAGGCGGCGTTTTGAATAAACGCCCCTCTACGGAGTTCCCCACATTTCCCAGAGGTTGGACCAAAATGAATCTTGTTCAGCATCCTTGAAACATTGTAAACAAAATACCTTGAAACATCTCACTTTTGATTTATACTTGAATTGATAACGGTCCCAAAAGGCTATTACACTGACCCTCTACACATGGATAGCAGGTTGCCACACAGTTGAATGGTCATCGAGTGAAACATCAGGAATTTTCTTTTTTACTTGACAATTGGCGGAACATTCAGACACTGCTGGTGTCACATATTCCACACAAGATATTCTTTGTTTGACAGGTGTAAGTATGCATTGTTTCCCGCAAATTGTCAAGGTAAAAAAAGCACTGTCCAGATGTTTCAATCGGCGACTCAGACCGCTATCCCTTTGAGGTCAGTGGCTATTATACGGAATTTGGCAGCCATTTTGAAAAAAAAAGCGCCACGTCTACGGGACTGTAATCATAAATTCTAATAATTGGAATAAGCATTTTATAATTACATTAAGAAATAATCCAAAATTTATTTCATATTACTCTTAGGATGCTGTTTTTAGCTTTAAATTATGCCATTTTCTGGTCAATTTGGCGGGGCCATTTTGAAAAAAACGCCCTCTACGAGAGTCCCCACATTCCTCCCCGAGGTTGGAGCCCCAAAAATCTGTTCACAACCCTTGGAAAATAACAAAAAACCACTTCAAACATTCTTTCCCCAAACTCAGAATGGACGTTAATTTTGACCAGTACTAAGTAAACTTGGGCATCTCTTGATAGAGATGAAGCACACAAGTATTTGGAAAGCCCTGGTCTTTTTTCTTTCTTGAATGTGATGCTTAAAAAAAAAAAAACGAATTACTTATGTTGAAATTTTATAGTGTGAAAAAAATGAAAATCGGTTTTTTCGATTACAATTAGTTTGAGACAGTTGTAATATTCTGATACTTGTTGTAACCCTGCTGTACGGCTCTGTTTCTGTGAGTTCGGAGAAACCCCCTTGATCTACTTTCCTTATAAATGCAAAATGACAGTGGCGCTATATACAATGAACTCACTGCGTGCTCTTTGCCACAGTCATTGCTGAACCTCATTGCTGATGAACGCTTTCAAGGTAAGACGTACGAGTATACTTAGGGTTATGATAGCTTTCTTTCTCGGTGTTTAATTTATTCCGTTTTTGCCGCTTTTTTTGTTTTTAAATCATAACCAGGGTTCGCCAGTTTTTCTTCCATCAGGCGAAAAAACCTCGTTTTTTTCCGCGTTTTTTTTTCACTTTTTTGGAGAAACGGGTTTTTTATTTTTCTTCTTCCAGTTTGCGTCCACTAAAAGCGGAAGAAACTAAAAAAGTCATTTAAAATTGTCTATTTTAAACAAATGACTTATATTTTTTTGGTTTTATATTAATACAGTGAATGAATATAGTGACAATAATTCAAAATAACCATTCAGGGACCCCTACTACCCCATGCAATTGCATAATCAAACCGCATTTTATTCACATGGCCTAAATATAAAAAAATACTGCAGAGATGGCGTGGGGATTCTCGACTTTTCACAACCAGCAAGGCCAAGCAGAGTCTCCTGTAAAGGCTTGAACATCTTCAAAATATGTTATAGTCTCCCTAACCCCGTTCTCCCACTATACATTACACAAAAGAACACTTAATGGTTGCGACTTTTACTTTTATGATTTGTATTTTAAAATTAAAACAAAATCTGTATTTTAAAAACCGCTTTTTCATTGTGTGCATCTACAATTACAACTGTGCTCAGTATAAATGGTGCACATGAAAGACTTGGAAAATAAGTAAGCAATTAATCTCTGTATAATTGATAGCAAGCAAAACAAAATTGTGAACAAATTTACTTAATACTTGCAAGGTATACTACCATGCTATAAACTTGTAAATTAATTTTTGAAAAAAAAAACAAACAATTGTATTTAAAGTAACTAAAGTAGCCTTGATGATTTGAAGTGCCAAGCAGATGAATATTGTGTAATTTAGTATGTTTTCATAATACATTTCTTTAATTTCTTCCAGTTTCTGCCAATTCTCTTTCTTCCATTTCTTCTCTTCTTTCTTCTTCCAGGAAGAACTGGAAGAAACGCCTTTTTTTTTTTTTTTTTTTTTTTTTCTTTTTTTTTTTTTAAATATTCTTTATTTTACTTTTTCAGTTTCTTCCATTCTTTTCCGAAGTTTCCGAACCCTATCAGTACAATTTTTATTTATTTTATTATTTACCTTCTTATCTTTTGGCTCATTCAATTAAATATTGGCTTTTCTTCAACTGTAGAATTCAATATCAACCCTAATTTTGGGATTCTTTATTATTTTTTCGGTCCTTCAGTAATTTGTTTAAAAAAAATATGTCATTCTATAGTGTTTAGGTAATGTAATAGAACGAAATCCCTATTATAATATATTAGTGCTCTTGCTATTTCCATCAGTCTTCTGCGGATATCTCGCATATGGGGCCGAAGTTTTAACATTTTAATGGTGAATTGTATGATTACTAATCATTTTCCCCCGTTTCATTTGAGAAACTCGCAGTTTAATTTGAGATGCGCGGTGTGTCTGCGGAAAAAGTGCAGGAACTCGTGATCAATAGACCGTGAAAAACGTGAGGTCGAGCCCCACTATGGTCAACGTGTTTGTGGTCCCTGGGCAAGATACACTATCTTAATCGCCTCGTCCCCCAAGCGAAATCGGGTAGCTGCTATGGGGAATTACGATCTAACGGCTTGTGCGCTTGTGGCGCTTGTCAGGCATTCTTCCGAGCAGCCACCTAAATGAAGCGAAATGAATCGGTACGATTTCTTGAAGGCGCGTAATAATAATTGGGTGAGGCGCCTTGGCTTTGGTTAACGCCATCTAAATCTCCTATTATATTATTATTATATAATTTAATAATTGCATGCATATATATTGTTGATATTGGGAGATTCGTTCTATAAAAGGAAATGGCCAAAGCATTGACTTCTTCGCTCTTTTAACTAATGAAAATTAGTTTCAAGCGTGTTCGCTTTAGGGACTTGGATTGCTCACACGAGCTGCACCAGAACTACTCCGAGCGCATAATGCACGTAGTTTGAGTTATAGCTTGCAACAATCCCCGCGTACTTTCTTCAGTTCAAAATGTAAGAATGTAACGTCCCCCTGGGTGACCTGCATGTTGTAAAAGCGTTTTATATACATTGCCCTCACCTGAAATGATTAAGACCAAATCAGAACACGTCCTATGGGTAAAACAGAACGATTTTATACTTAATGTCGTCGGCGACATAATTCACATACTACGGAATGGAGTTTAACATAATAAAACGCACGGTCCGTATGGCATGTTTCTCACATCATGCACCCTTGTTGACGGTCCTTAACTTTTTGGTTTTAAATATAATGAATACAAGTCTAGTAATATTCATGTAACATACATATTTATTGATTAAAGTTTATGGAAAACTTTAAAGTTTGCCTACAAATTATGGGTGTCTTAGCCTCTTATTAACGTCCATAATCTGTTTTTTTTTTGGGTATGCTATTTCATGAAGATGTGTAAAATATACTCTTTCCTTTCATGACCTAACCTCTATCATTTGAGGCAAATTGAAGAAATTTCAAAATTAAAAAAAAACGCGTGTTTTTTTGTTTTTTAGGTGCATTTTTGAAAGGCAATGTTCACGCCCATGTCCACCTTTGAATACAAGTGCCCCCTGGATAACGTTCCCTTCCAGAGGTCCAATGACAAAAAACATTTGATCTAATACATTGTAATCATTAGCAAAATTTTTGGTTCGAAACAAGTTGAGGCACTTTCTTCTGGAAATGTCCTTTAATTGGATGTTTAAAGAGTTGCAAATCTTGATAACTTTTAGAAACCTGACTCAAATCGGCAAGTTTAACGTTATAATATTCAAAAGTTATAACAACTAGAACTAGACAATTAATAAAACCAAAAAGGACACATATAAGCAGCAATTTTAGTCATGCCTATCTTATTTTCACTTCAAATTTGCCCGTGGGCCACTTGTATTCAAGGTGGATATATTGCCGTGAACATGGACTTTCAAAATGCCCCTAAACACTTATTTTTACCGAATAAAAACAAGCTTAAAACATCCCCTAGGTATTTTTATCTGTTTTATATACCCCAACAAGTACTCAGTTTATTGAATCGTAAATTATGAAGCTTTGATTGTATCATCTCGGATGTTTTTTTGTACATTCACCAGCCCGGGCGTCGCACCTCATATTTTCAGACAACCTCACTCACTTCAGTAGGCTATTTCCGACACGCGATGCCCGCTTCTTTAATGGCAAACTACAAAATTACGCCCTTTTGGATGCGTATTTACTTTGTAAATATGTCTGATTGTAAATAAAATATTTTTGGGGACCATTTTGGTCCAGAGTTTACTGTAAATAATAGTAGTGGGGCTAGAAACAACACAATTAAGTCACCAATCCAGAGGTCCACTCAGGCGATATGGGAAGAGTCCCAGGCCCTTCACAAAGACTTACGATCATTGTAAGTTTGATTTATCGAGGTTTAACTCGATCCAGCGTAAGTTTGAACTTGATTGTAAGTTTCATAGCTTACGCTTGATCGAGTTTTGATTACGCTTTGATCGATCGTAAATCTTTGTGACACGGGCCCCATGAGATTGCTGCCGAGTCCAGGGACCGATGACGGCAGATTACAGAAACGTGAAAAATTTGTATGGATTGAGATTATAGAACATGAATAAGGAGTTCCCGCCATTGGAATAGTAGAGCAAAATGTGTACTAGATTGCGTTCATTCAGTAGCTTTAATTTTTCTTATATCATTAGTAATCATATTTGTCGATTTTGAGTTTGATACCAAACTTAATATTGGGAAAGAATTCAGCTTTCAATAAAATGTCGACTCAGAGATTTTCCCTAGGATGCAGCCCTCAGTTTTGTACAAATCCTGTTTTTTACAACACACAATGCGTATTCTATACTGACCAGTATGATCACCGGTGAAATAGCACAAACTATGTAGAAAACGTTGTAAGAACTTCCGATCCGAATTTAAATTTTTACCAAGATCCTATGGTTACTGCTAACGTTTTCCTCTGCATCACAGACGGAAAGTCCAAGTCATCTCAAACTTTAAAATTGAGCGTTTTTTTTTTTTTTTTTTTTTTTTTTTTTTTTTTTTTTTAAAATTATTAATAGACACACAAAATACATTTCGAAATCTGAGTTCTGCCTTTCAGGGATAACAAAAAATTATCTAAAAATACAACAACTGCAATGTAGCGCAAGTGTGTGTTGAATATGGGCTGACACAATTAAGGTTAAATTGGTCAGTAGGATCATTTGAATAACTTTATTTTGATAAATATTTATGGATAAACTTTCCCCCAAAATTTGCACCGCTGGTAGACCTTACAAGATATGTTTTGTTTTTTCTCAGTACTGACTGTACTTACTTCAGTACGTTTTGTTTTATATTAAGAAAATCAGCAATATGGGTAATACTTATCCAAATTAACGTAGT
Organism: Ophioderma brevispina; assembly: GCA_023653785.1. Lineage (NCBI taxonomy): Eukaryota > Metazoa > Echinodermata > Ophiuroidea > Amphilepidida > Ophiodermatidae > Ophioderma > Ophioderma brevispina. The sequence goes on from JAMKCH010071078.1 coordinate 91,542, forward strand.
AATGAAACAGCTAAGACTTGGACGGTTTGCTTAAACTGGAATGGAGGAAAGTACCCATGATGAGTGGAGGAGACTAAGTATGATTGGGTAAGTTGATACATGTCCATGGCTAAAACACAACTATTACTATAGTCGATTCGCGTGAAATACCGTTCGTCCCTCTGGAGTGGTGGACCTTTCCATAAGTCGAGAGGGGCTTCCGGAAAATGAAAGAATTTCAAATGCACGTGCCAAACCGGTTTATCTTGGAGGACACGCCGGTCATTTAACTCTCAACTCAACTGCCACTAAATACAATTCCTCATGTATGGACAAACGCACTATAATATGATCTTCAGGCATATAATGCTCACATAACATGTTAACAGAAGTGCCTGCACCTCATTGAGGAATTGTTTCACCTCCGCAAGAATGGTCAACGGGAGGCGGGAGTCACATAATCAATGAATCGACATAACGTATTGTTTCTTAATGCTTAACATACACTGCACGGGTAACGACTTTACTATCAAGGTGACAGAACAGACAAGGCCCCTGTGATGTAGTGTCCCAAGACTTAGTGTGTTTTCCATGCATTGTATAATGCACCCATATTTCATTACCCATACCTATAGCCCCTCATCTCCAGGTCACAGTTTTATTATTCCGTATATGTTGACAATACTTGACATGCTACCTAAGTTTTGTTAGTTATACCCAAGTTTTTTAACCTCCGGTTTTGTCCCCTTAAACGGAGGTGGCCCGCATTCACCTAATATTCACAGCAATACTGCTGTATTAGGAATTTTTTGGAGCAAAAGTAATTGATCAAACTACGAACAATAACTTATAGTTTTATTAATGTGATTATTCGTGAAATGTAAATATTTATAATCCGTATAGACCATCCACCACTGGGGAAAAACGGCACGATGTATATACTTTTGGACAGAGTTTACGTCAGTTCGGAGAACATGCTAACGGACGAACCAGATTAAAGAGGGATCAATGTCTCATACTTCCCCCTTTAATGCAGAGATATGTATTGCGGAGCGATCCTTGGGAAGAAAATGGGGCAGAAATTGTATCAAAGATGTAGATGACAACTCGACACATGCGGGCATCCGGGTACGTCAATTTAGCTGGAAGTACTGTTACGGGCCCATTTTTAGAGGGCTCTGCCAATTCTTTCCACGATTCCTCGTTTTTATCCTGTTGTAATTTATGTATAGCATTTGTATCATGTAAAATATGTGTATGTTTGTGGTGTGAACTGAATAATATCTACACTGTTAAGAAAAAATAACGTATTTTAAAACGGTAGATCACAGGTGTGGAGTAGATTAGTCCTCCGGCTCACAGTCCGGGAACAATGGGGCACACAACACAATCGATTCAGGTTTACTTCTTCACGGCCAACAGTTAGTTTCACACCGCTTTATTCCCGTTGTCGCTAATGAGCCCGGACTATTATGCCGGCCGGACCAAATATACTTTCACACGGTGTGAAACAGATATAGTCCGGGGCGGGAGCCAAGTCCGGGCTCCATAGACTGATACGGAATAAAGCGTGCACCTAATGTTGCGTGAAGAGTCACTGAATCGAATTCCCTATTGTTCACCATTGTCCCGGACTATGAGTACGCCGGACTATATTACTTCTACACCGGTATCTCATCTGCCAGAATTCTAAAGTTAAATACGGTGCATCGAAGAAAGAAATATACTGCATTTAAGAGATTCTTAACGCATTTTAATAATGACTTAAAACAAATATGTTTTCTCATACAAACATCGATCACATAAACTTTTCTCCTTCAGCTCATCACGACAAATTCTCTTTAGGTTTTGTTGTTATTTTAAACACAGGTGTGGCCGGATATATAGTCCTCCTCATGTCTCACAGTCCAGGGAACAATGGTGAACACTAAGGCAATCCGATTCAGTTTGACTCTTCACGCAACATATTATAGTTCACGCTTTATTCCGTTGTCTCTATGGAGCCCGGACTATAATACCTCCCGGACTATTTTCCTTTCAACAAACCGGCAGCAGGATTCCGGTATTTTACGCGTTAAACCACAGAAATTTTACCAGTGTAACCTTTGTATTTCATTTCCTTTCTGTGTCTGTTGCAGATGAGGAAGGTGATATCCGTGAACATAGGGAAAGAGAAGAGAGAAGGAGAAAGCAGTTACAAAGAGAAGAGAAGAAGAGAAGAAAAAGGCGCTGCAAAGAGAAATGGAGATCCAAAGGGAACTCGAGGAGGATCTCAAGCCTGAACAAGAGGCTAAGGCATTCTATGATATCCTGCTGAAGTAAAGGAGAAAATCGCTGTGTCCACTGGAAGTCATTTTTATCTTCAGGAATCTTTCAGGGACCGGTTACCGAGATCAAAGACAATGAGGTTGGTCCCTCTTCGGTCGTTAACAATAGAATAATATTAATAAAAAAAAAAGTGTTGCCACACATCGCAAGGCCCGGGGGGATATTATGATTTTTTTGTACACACTTATTACATTATTTGTTGCAAGCTTAATGTTCAAAAAGTCAAAAACCCAGGTTTTTGAGCGATGAAACTTGGGATTCTGCGATAAATCCAGGATTCTCGTTTATCAATAAACCTTTGGTATATCGGTGACATCCAGGTTCTTTAAAAAAGAATCCAAGTTTTCAAGAGCCATTCTTTTTATAATTGAAAACTTGGATTCTCGTCGACATCTGATCTCGCTAAAACTTAGTATAAAATCTATCGCCCGAAAATCCACCGGTTTTTTCTATTAAAAACGAATTTTTAAAAATTAAAAACTTTCTACATCTTGGAAAAAAATTTTTTAAAGGTGACTCAGGAGATTTTTTCCTTTGAGGGTCGCACTCAATTTTTTCCACAGATAGTGTTTTTACATGTACATACTAATCACTGTGTGAAATAACTAGCTCAAATCGAAGTCACTCTGAAAATTCACAAAACTTTGTTAGAAAATTTCCGAATCCGGAATTTTTGTAATACACTGTATCCTATGGGCATTGTTACACTGTACATAATGTTTGCTGCACAAAAACGAAAAATCCAAGTCATCTCAAACTTTAAAATTGAGCGTTTTTTTTTTTTTTTTTTTTTTTTTTTTTTTTTTTTTTTAAAATTATTAATAGACACACAAAATACATTTCGAAATCTGAGTTCTGCCTTTCAGGGATAACAAAAAATTATCTAAAAATACAACAACTGCAATGTAGCGCAAGTGTGTGTTGAATATGGGCTGACACAATTAAGGTTAAATTGGTCAGTAGGATCATTTGAATAACTTTATTTTGATAAATATTTATGGATAAACTTTCCCCCAAAATTTGCACCGCTGGTAGACCTTACAAGATATGTTTTGTTTTTTCTCAGTACTGACTGTACTTACTTCAGTACGTTTTGTTTTTCTATTACAGGAATAATCAGCAAATATGGGTAATACTATACAAAAGTAACGTAGTAAATGAAAACAGCTTAAGACTGGGACGGTTGGTTCATGGGATGGAGGCAAAATGCCCTGTGTATTGGGGAGACGTAAGTATGATTGGTTAATTGTAGAAATGTCCATGCTAAAACACCAACTATTACTATAGTCGATTCGGTGATACGTTTCGTTCCCTCTGGAGTGCGTGGACCTTATTCCAATAAGTCGGAGAGGGGCTCTTCCGGACACTGAAAGAATTCAATGCACGTGCCACAAACCGGGTTATCTTGGAGGACCGCCCGGTAATATCTCACTCACTGCCACCTAAATCCATTCCATTCATGTATGGACCCGCACGTAATAGGATATTTCCGGCCGTAAGCATGCTCACAATAACTGATTACCCGAAAGGGGGGTTTCCCCGCCCCCTCATGGAATTTTCACCTCCGGCAAGAATGGTACGGGCGGGGTCCGGGGGGTCAAAATATCCGATGAAGCGATGTCATCCCTATTGTTTAAAGGCTTACATACTGCCGGGTAACGACTTGACTATCAAGGTGACATGAACTACAAGGCCCAGGTGATGTAGTGTACTGCTTATTGGTGTGTTCCATGCATGGTATAAGGCCAACCATATGTCAGAACCATACTATAGCCTCACTCTCCAAGGTCAAAGTTATTCCGATATGTTGACAACACCCTTGACATGATGACCTAATAGTTGTTTAGTCATACCAAGTTTAAAATCCGGTTTTTGTCCCCGTTTATTATTAAACGGAGGTGGCGCATTTCACCTATTCACAGCAATACTGTGTATGAGGATTTTTGGAGCAAAAGAATCATTTGATAAACTACCGAAAAACAATAACTTATAGTTTTATTAAATGTGAGGATATCTGTGGAAAGGTCCTATTATAATCCTTCTAGACCATCCACCCTGGAGAAATCAGCACGAGTGATATATTTTTGGACAGAGTTTAGTCCAGTGCGGTAGGTTAGAACATGCTACGGACGAACACAGATTAAAGAGGGATCAATCTAACTTCCCTTAAGCAGATAATTATGGTCTTGCGGATTCGACTTCCTTGGGAAGAAAATCGGCAGACATTGTATCAAACGGATGGATGGTAGAGACAAATCGACCCACATGCGGGCATCCGGGTACGTCAATTTAGCTGGAAGTACTGTTACGGGCCCATTTTAGAGGGCTCGGCCATTCTTTTCCACGATTCCTCAGTTTTATCCTGTTGTATAGATGATGGCATTTGTATCATGGTATATTTGATGTTTGGTGTTGAACTGACATAAGAATCTACACTGTTAGAAAAAATAAACGTTTTTTAAACGGTAGATCACAGGTGTGGGAGGAGATATAGTCCCCGGGCTCACAGTACGGAACAATGGGGCAATCGCTTCAGTGACTCTTACGCCATTAGGTTCACGCTGGATTCCGTTGTCGTCTATGGAGCCGGACTATGATGCCTGCCGGACTATAATACTTTCACACAGGATGTGAAACAGATATAGTCCGGCGGGAGCCACAGTCCGGGCTCCATAGACGATAACGGAATAAAGCGGAACATAATGTTGCGTGAAGAGGTCAATGAATCGATTGCCCTATTGTCACCATTGTTCCCCGGGGACTATGAGTACGCCGACCTATAATTACTTCTACACCGGTATTCTCATCTGCCAGAATTCTAAAGTTTAAAATACGGTGCAGAGAGAACGTAAATATACTGCATTTAAAGATTCGTAAGCATTTAATGACTTTAAAAACAAAATATGTTTTCTTAATACAAACATCGATAAAACATCAAACTTTCTTCAATCACCCTTCTTACACGACAAATTCATTCTTAGGGGTTGTTGTAATTTAACACAGGTGTGGCAGGAGATATAGTCCTCAGGGCTCACAGTTCGGGAACAATGGTGAACAATACAATACAGGGCAATCGATTCAGCTGGCTCTTCACGCAACATAAGTTTCACGCTCAGTTATTCCGTTGTCGTCTATTATATGGAGCCCGGACTATGATTACCTGCCGGACTATGTTTACTTTCACACCGGCAGCAGGATTCCGGTATTTTACCGTAAACAACAGAAATTGTAACCAGGTTACTTTTGTATTTCAGTTCCTTCTGTGTTGTGCAGATGAGGAAGGTGATATCCGTGAACAGAGGGAAAGAGAAGAGAGAAGAGAAAGCAGTTACAAGAGAAAGAGAAGAGGAGAGAAGAAAAAGCAGCTGCAAAGAGAAATGGAGATCCAAAGGGAACTCGAGGAGGAGCGCAAGCCTGAACAAGAGGCTAAGGCATTCTATGATATCCTGCTGAAGTAAAGGAGAAAATCGCTGTGTCCACTGGAAGTCATTTTTATCTTCAGGAATCTTTCAGGGACCGGTTACCGAGATCAAAGACAATGAGGTTGGTCCCTCTTCGGTCGTTAACAATAGAATAATATTAATAAAAAAAAAAGTGTTGCCACACATCGCAAGGCCCGGGGGGATATTATGATTTTTTTGTACACACTTATTACATTATTTGTTGCAAGCTTAATGTTCAAAAAGTCAAAAACCCAGGTTTTTGAGCGATGAAACTTGGGATTCTGCGATAAATCCAGGATTCTCGTTTATCAATAAACCTTTGGTATATCGGTGACATCCAGGTTCTTTAAAAAAGAATCCAAGTTTTCAAGAGCCATTCTTTTTATAATTGAAAACTTGGATTCTCGTCGACATCTGATCTCGCTAAAACTTAGTATAAAATCTATCGCCCGAAAATCCACCGGTTTTTTCTATTAAAAACGAATTTTTAAAAATTAAAAACTTTCTACATCTTGGAAAAAAATTTTTTAAAGGTGACTCAGGAGATTTTTTCCTTTGAGGGTCGCACTCAATTTTTTCCACAGATAGTGTTTTTACATGTACATACTAATCACTGTGTGAAATAACTAGCTCAAATCGAAGTCACTCTGAAAATTCACAAAACTTTGTTAGAAAATTCCGAATCCGGAATTTTTGTAATACACTGTATCCTATGGGCATTGTTACACTGTACATAATGTTTGCTGCACAAAAACGAAAAATGCCAATTTTACTTTCAATGCTTAAAGGCATTTTAGGTGCCTATCTCTCGTTCTAGATGTGTTCTTAACACTTAAAGCAATAATAGCACATTTTTGAGAGGCCCCAAATTTCAACAATTTTGAGATTTTACACGGTTGCATTGGTAACTGGCTAGAAACTATACCTGTGAATGGTTAAGCTCGCCAATGTTATGTATCGCAAACGAAGGATTTTGAATTAGAATAATCGGAGATGTATGATAAATAAGTCAACGGCTGCTGGAAACGGCCTTCCAGTATGAAATAGACGGGAAATTAGCGCCATGTAGGCCTACGTGTTACGCGCATCCATTAGTTGTTTTATTGGCCAATCAAGTTAGAGGTTATTTTCTATAGAGGTGGCACTCGGGGACATGGAATTAGCTTTTCCAGCTCTGCCGTTTAAGTACAATCTGGGTCCCAATTCCAATTACAAAATGTTTAATTTATGATAAAACGCATTTTTGAGCGTTCTCGTTCGCAGGGGGTAGTTTCCTAGACCAATTATTACAAACGTAACTGTGGAAAGATATCAATTTTGAAAATTGGGGGCGCTCTTAAAAAATGTGCCTTCAAAAGGAGTTACATACAAAAAAGGTTTAAAAAAAGAAAAAACCTAAAAAATTAAAAAAAAACCAAATACTTAAAAAAAGATTGTTTCATTTACGCGTCTTTAGGGGCCTATAGAAGGAAACAAAAAGACCATCTGAAACAATATCCAGTAATTAGGAGATAATACTGCGTTCGCTTGCAACTTAATACAGCATTGTGGTGTGGGTTGTGAGATTGGCGTCAGAAAAGGCACCGGTCAATTACCTTTTGCTCCAATAAATCCTCACGCAGCAGTGTTGGCCGAGCGTGAGGTGATCTGGCAACCTCGGTAGCGGGAACAAAACCGGATTTAAAACTTTGGTTTAACCTATTTAACTAACAGTACTCTATGGGACTTAGAAAATGAGTTTTTAGCTCTCAGCCATCAAAACGGATGAAAAAACGGCCGCAAACTTTAGCAGATTACGTTTCGGGATCAAGGTCCTGATCAATAAGATAAGATCTTTATTAGTTAAATGTGGTTATCCCTATTCAATGTTGTTATGCTTGCTTTTATATTCTTGTTTACCCTGTATACAGACTAAATTTGCTGAGAAATCTTACACGACGTCTTACATTCTCAACCGAAATTTCTGAATTTGAAAGATACTTTTCTTGCAAGAATGCAAAAAACCGAAGAGCGCTGTGACTACCTGATTCACTAATTCTACAGACTTTTGCGAAGCACAGATTTACCACCTTTATTTGTTCTGAGGTAATCTCCGTACCGCTACAATGCAGGCAAGATTATATGAAAAACTCACGATACTCGAAGCTGCAACAACGCAATGTACAGTTACTGGGTTGATGAATTGGACGATGTTATCAAGAATTTAAAAAACTGAAAATGATAACCAATTACATTAGTTCCATTTGTACAAGGAGGTCATACAAATCCGGACTGTGCTGCCCACGTATTTACACTGCTTAGATATTTTGTCAATTCGCAGAGTCATGGAAATTGTGTTCAAGTTGATGAGATGGAAAAAGACAAATTGAGGAAACTGATATTTAATCAGGTTGGACTCCAGTGTAAAATCTAAAGTACTGAGTTATCTCAATTGCCAAATCTTCCGTATGTGTTGCAACCAGGAACACACATATTGCATGTACGGACGCCCGTCTGCTTAACAAACAGAAGAAACCCAGAGAAGACAGAAGGCGATTTCTTTGCGAAGCCGCAATGTTGTTTCATGTCTTGCAGCGGATGATGTTCAAGCACTGCTGAATCGAATCAAAAAACGGTCGTCACACTCAAATAAACCAGGCCACTGCTCCAAAAGGTTTGAAATACCTACTTCTTACAACACAGAAATCCTAAGAGAGAATATTGGGGACAGGACATATTCACCTACGGGATCAAACTGACAAGATTTACAGGCGTGTAAAATGGACGACACATACCACTAATGAATGCATCTTTCTTGGGCGGTTATGTGTTCGCGGTGAACAGTACCAGAAGAGGATCACTAGTGAGCAGGGAAGTTCGCCTATTGGTTGAAGTATGTATGCCAAATAGCCAAATGATTCTTTGACGTTGTCAAGTAGGAAGTCAAAAGTTACTATAGTAGCAATGCTTGCAACTGTACTATCACTCCTTGGGTATTCCGGGATATTATTATGGCTCAGATATGCAGGTAAAAATAGACGTTCAAAAAGGGAAGCAATTTTACTCAACAGTTTGGAACTTACATGTGGTAAGTATACCGCCCTACAAGGAAGCGGGCACTGCCAGAATTAACATCTTATATGGCACAATATCCCAGTCAAGACCTCAAAAGACCTCAGAAGGGATTGGGTCGCAGGGCGGGCCTCATCATCTATAGTATAGGCGATGAAACAGCTGTACACCAAAAATATCCCCACTTCAGAATGCCCTTTCTCGGGGTGTTAAGCAATACAAAGTTCTGTTACAATCTGTTTGACGATACCAAGTGGGAGAATTTGGGCGAAGATGACATTGAATCAAGGGATATCGTCAAGACTATAGACCGGGTCATCCATTTTGAAGAGGAAAAATCATTCGATCAACTTCTTGAAGATATCAAACATATCTACCCAACATATGATTTTGATCAAATTGTCGAAGTTGTGAGAGAAATTCAGTGCAAACAAAACGAAACCAGTTCGAGGAGATATTCCAAAATAACCCTCGGAAATGTGGCCAGTAGTATAATATGCTGCGATATCACCTCTACCTCCGGGATAGCCGATGCAATTGTCACACTGGCACATCACGTTAAGAGATGTACAGGATTCTTTCCTAGAATAACCAAATGCTTGCTCTTGTCACCTTGTTTGTAGCAGTAAAGCATGGGACAGGTCGTTTGCTTGAGGTAGCAACCGGTGAAGGAAAATCAACAATCGTGGCAATGTTTGCCGCTATACAAGCACTGCACGGTAATACAGTAGATGTAGTCACAAGCTCTGCGGTATTAGCTCGTCGTGACGCAGAAGAATGGTGTTCCTTTTTCCAAACGCTCGATCTCTCAACATGCTCTATACCAGTTCCAGAAACATTACAATGCAAGAACCAGGAAGAAGCCGATTCTCTTCTACGAAAACGATACCAGTCAAATATTATTTATGGTACAACATCCGAGTTTGCAGCAGATCTTCTTCGACATGAATTCGAATGCAGAAATGTCCGGGGAAACCGGAAATGTCAAGTTGTCATTGTAGATGAGGTTGATTCAATGACCCTTGACAATGGACTTCAGCTTACCTACCTATCTCATAATACGACAAGCTTGAGACACATGGAACAGTTGCTCGCAACTATCTGGACTCTTCTTTCTTCATACCACCCAATCAAAAGCTCTGTATCTGAGGAGCTGTTATGGGCAACCTCGCCGCTATATATACATACCAGGATAGCTGAAAATATAGTAAAAGGTACTGAAGATTTAGTTGAAAAATCGTTTGAGGTTTTGGAACAATGTGCCTGCGAAGGCAATGCACTGTTTGCCAAGGAGGACTGTGAAGAAATTCGCAAACTACATGAACTGCAGGCCGAAAAATCTGGCGACCAAGCTGAACAATTAAGCAATACTGAAAGATTCAAGGACAAATTGCAAGAAATGATGAAAACATCACCCCTGATAAGGAAAGGAAACTCGTAGAAGCTCAGGATTTAGGAGGTATTGTGGTCCAATACTACAAGATTGGGGCTGGTAACCAAGCTGAACCCTTTGACCGAAGAGACAACCAAAACGGCACAAATACGATATCACTTTTACTTCTCAACCAGGGACTGTCGTGCGAGGTTTACAGAAAACAATCTCTGATAGATCATACAAAAACGGTTGTTAGTGAAAAGATCCAGTATTCAACTGAAGCCGACATAAACACCTTGGAAAAATCAGAACACATTGTTCTACCCGTGTACCTCAAGGAATATGTTGAAAAGTGTTTTCCGCTATTCATTGAAAATGCCTTGAATGCTATTTTAATGACAAAAGGACGAGAATATGTTGTCGTAGACGGACGAGATTCAATGTCAGTCCAAAATCAAAACGATCACACTTTTGACCGTGTAGTTCCAGTTGATTTCGAAGGAACCGGTGTCTTGGAAAAGAACAAAAAGTGGGCAGATGGCCTTCAACAATTTTTGGAAATGAAACATGAACTAGCTATTTCTCCCGTTTCAACTGTGACAAATTTTATGTCAAATTACAGCTTCTTCAAGAGGTATTTACGCAATGGTGGAATATACGGTGTTACGGGAACACTAGGGGACAGAGTTGATCACAGCTTCCTTGAGAGGCATTTTGCCACGAAATGCTTTTCCATACCACCACATCGTAGAAAAAAGTTGGCAATCCACCCAATGGTACAAGTCGAGAAAGGACGCGATGCTTGGATGGAAAGAGTGTGTGAAAGAGTGAAAGACATCACTAGTGGGGAAAATGACACCTTCTGCAAAGGCCAGACAGTTTTGCTGGTATGTGAGGATTTGAAAACTGCTGAAGACTTTAAGAGTAAGATCGAAACGATAATGGGTGAATGTAAACAAACCAAACGAACGAATGCAAAGAGAGCTATCCGTCCTTCAAGATACCAAGATAACCATGATATCAAAGTACACATGTATACTAGAAGTGATGTACACAAATACCACGTAGAACAGGAAGAATTCGGACCACGAGATATTATCATCACAACAACTCTTGGAGGAAGAGGTACTGATTATAAAGTAGATGAGGATGTTAACAAAAGTGGTGGGCTGTTTGTTTTGTTAACCTTTTTCCCACAAAATATGCGCGTTGAAAAGCAGATGATCGGACGAACGGCAAGAAAAGGCAACCCTGGAACGGCTGAAATCATCCTGGACAAAGAGAGTCTACCTGCAGCATATCAAAATCATGATCTACAAACTACGCATGCTTTGCGCTCAGAGAATGAACAATTTAGGATTCAAGTATTGGAAGAAACTGAACTGGCCAGTGTAAAGCGACGGGAAGAACTTTTTGAGGCATTCTGTGAAAAACTTCAAGAATTCCAAGAGTTGTATACAGACGAAGAGAAGAAACCGTTTTCGGCACAAACACAAATATGTAACCAAAGCAAATTTGACTTTGGTCCTGCACTGAATTCTTTGAAGGAAAAATGGGCATTTTGGCTCATTTTGAACCGCGCCAAAATAGAAGATCATACTTACAACTTTGATCAATTGAAAGCTTCCATGCTAACAGAAATATCCAAGAAGATCATAGAAACGCAGAGGGGAGAGTCAAACAACTTTTATGATCATGCACGCAACGCAATGAATAGAATGACGCTCTTAGGGACAGATGACAATGTTAAGGACGACTACGGTGCACTCCAGCTATGGAAAACATTAACCGACAAAGAAAAGGTGTACAATGCAGTAGCTCTGTATAATCAAGCATATATTACGATTAAAGTACAAACTGAAGGATACCGAAAGAAAGCGCGTGACCTACTTCTTCAAACAGCGACTGCAATCAAAGCTTACACTACCGAAATGGCAAATATCGCATCCTGTGTTCAGCTTGCTTCTGTATCGGGTCACCATGCTTCACACCTTGGAGCAGACGAGGGTCAAACCAATTTCAGTCGTCAACAACTTGCTCGTGGTAGCTTCATCAAAGCGTGGATTGATGCAGTAGAGAAGGCTTGTAAAGAGCTAGATGAATCAGACGAGGACTTTACTTTCACAGTTAAACCAATAGGCTTAAATTGTTTGGTCGACGTTTCTGACGATATCTTGGAAGAGGAAATGATGTTGATGCAGGATATGGGAATAACATATTTATTTCATGTAGAAAAGGAAAAGAAATTCAAGTTCTCTTGGAATGCATTGTTGTGCTGTATTTTGGGAGCGATGACGGTAGTAGCTGGCGTATTGGTTACCGGGTTTACTCTGGGGGCGGCATCAGCATTTGGCATGGGTTTGATAAGTGAAGGAATTTCTGACATGATTGATGGCGTAGTCGGGATGACAACGGGTTCATTTTCATGGGCACAATGGGCTATCTCTAAGGCAATTAGTATAGCCACCTCTTTAGTAGCATGCGGTTTGAGTGCCCTGAAACGGGCTGCAAAAATGGCTTGGAAGGGAGCAAAAACCGCAGCCAGTGGAGTAAAAGGTGTAACAAACGCGGCTGTGAAAGCGTCAACCAAACAAGCTTGCAAAGCTAATCTGAAGCTGGCTGTAAAATATACTGTTCAAGAAGTAGGCAAACAGGTGGTCCAGAGAGGAGCATCTGTTCTGTGGAATAAAACTTGCACGACCCTGTTCAATAAGATTTTAAAAGAAATCTTCAGTGATATAGTGGAGAGCAACTTACAAAAAGCAGGAAAGTTAACTGAAAGTTTACAGCTCTCAGTCAAGAAATATAGACCGTCATCTGGCAGACTTGGGAAAGAAGATGTTGAAACTCTAAAGGGAATAGTTATACAAGCATGCGATAAAACTTTACCAAAGGTAATGAGCACATCCCCAGTATTAGAGAAAATTGGAATGGAAATGGATAGATGGAAAAATCTCACGTCTGCATTAACCTCAAAAGTAAATTCAACGGCAGCTTCGGTAGTTTCGGGAGCTATAGAAGTATCAGAATACTCAATTAAGATACGCGAAATTGTGAAAAATTGGCCTACTGGTAGTTACATAGAAAATGACGTAGCACCGGCGGTAGCACAGGAAATCGATGGGTATTGGAAAGACATTCGTTCTTGTGATTCTAATTCAGATTTGGAGGTAGAACCATTTTATTCCAAATGTTTTGCACAACCGTAACCGATGTCTTCGTTGAAACAATATCCAAGAGTTTGGTTTCCATAGTGGAGCGACATGGCCTGCCATTATGTTTCGGCGTAAACTTGGAACATTTGCAGCAATGTGCTTGATAGAGTTGACGTTGCTCAGCAATTTGCAGCTCAGACGCACAGTTGGAAATGAATTGGATCAGAAAAAAACATTTGAATGAAACAGCTGGAGAACACAGAGACCACAAGTAGAACATTGGTAAAGGAAGTTGGCGATTCGTCGGTACCAGCAAGTGAACCTTCACCTGAATGTATTAGTAAAAGAAGGATTACTCCAGATGGGAAAGGATCCTATACGATTGTAGTGGATGAAAAGGGAAATCGCGTAACGTCAAGTCACTTTGAGGCAACCCTGTACCCGAGGCCATTACAACTACGCTAGGCAAACGAAACACGGGGTAAGCTCTAAGTAATAATGTTAATTACTTCCTAGGGTGTTGTATAGAAATTGAGTTACCTACCTAAAGACTCATGTGGTCAGTAGATATGTGACAAATGTATGTAAAACTGGTTGGTAGCTTGAGGTTTTCATATATTAACAATGTCTTATGACAATGAAATCACAATTCGGTATAAAATAAATGCCGAACCCTTCCCGAAATTTTAATGATTGGACGACTAAAAACAGCATACTGTATTCCATACCACAACCTCGCTCCCTTTAGTAAAAATCATTTTGAAAATGCTATTGACTGGGTACCTAATGGAGGAGTGTGCCTTTGTCCTGACGTTACTTGACATCTCTATCAAATCTATGCGCAAAGCGATTGGTCACGGGGTGTGCCGTAGCTTAGTGGCTATCCAACCTTGGCGCGCGCCTTATTCGCTGATTGGCGCAGCAGGCGCAAAGCTTTCTTTTTCCATTCTGTCCTGAGTACAAGCCTATCCAAAATATGCATTTGTAATATACCAAATATAACTATTCCCTAGAAAAAGCTAGGCTCACGTTAAACGCTCTGCGTTTATGTGGTATCCACATCTCCTTCACATCCTTATTTTCTTTTGTAATGAGATATGTACCTACTACTGTAATATTATTGATTTGGAGATGGAATAAATATTGATTTGATGATTGATTGATGTTAGTATGTCAAAGTATTTCGTAAGAAATGTAGCTTTTAGCAGGTCAACGCATTATATTCCCCAAGATGTTTTAACTTTATATCTTCCAGAGAGGAGGTCGTCTTTGACAGGATCAAGGGAAAACCAACACGACAACGGTCACTTCCACTGGTGAAGATGGCCAAGTCGTTTAAACATATTCTACGGAAGCAACGACAGAATTGTCTGTTTTCCAAGCTATTGGGATCTTCGACGGTCAGAATGCCAACGGTCTACGGCAACAAGTAGCAAATAAGGTCTTTCTTTTTGTCTCCATCAAAATTCCACAGAGGTCTTAAAGCATGATTCACTGAAAAACGAGAATTAAATTTTAAAAGGCAAATCTCCTCTCTCGCTCGCGCGCGCTAGCACCTCTCTAACGCGTCATGCTCATCAAAGGACTCTTTCTCGACCTTGACTGTGTGCAGTCGACCTTAGATGTTATCTTCCAATTTATGTTTTGTAAATACAGGGCCTAGACTAGGGGACTGCGTGTCTCATTATGGATAGACTTGGTCACATGGCACAAAACCGTGACCTTTCTAGTACGATGTATTTTGCACTGTGTGTCGGACGTCGGAAACGCATACAATGTAATGTATTTGCCAGGTCAAAGAAAGAGTTATCTAGTTGAAAAGAATGCGATCTGCAGCTGGCTTTCCACATTGACCTCAATTGAAAGAGGACAAGAGTTGCCTGCTATTATGTTACCAATAGTGCCGCATGTAAGAAACGCCCAGTGCAATTAACAACTATTGACACATTATGTAACTGGTTTAAAGGCTTGAACTTACAACAATACACCGTCCTTCAAACTACGCTAGTATAGACCGTATTCATATGACGTCAGCCACCAGACAGGTTGGTGGACAAGATGCATACTCCAGGACTACAAATCAAACGTCAATCGATCCATGTTTAGCGATTGCACAGGTTCATTGACAGTGAATGTATTGTAGTAACTTGAATGCGTCTATCTTGTCCACCACATGGCTGGCTATTGAACGGTCTATACACTATGAGGCAGGGCATGCTATCTACCAAGAGCTTAGTTCACTCCCTTGTATGGACATGTTAACAGCAACCTGACATTGCATGACTTCTGGGTCGCATCATGGAGCTATACTAACTCCATGGTATCATAATCATCCTATAACAGGGGTGCAATTCTCAATATAGGGTGGATTGGAAGTTATTTAACTGGCGCATGGGAAGTGGAGTTTTATATCTCATAGTGATATGTGTCATGTTTGGCTATTGTGTATTGCCCGCCAATGAGGGCGACTTTGATTGGTATTGGGATTGGTACCTGTTTCTAATTTTTTTTCTCCCCGCCCCCCGCCCTTCCCCCACCCCCCGCCCAGAATAAAAATGACGATTTTTTGGCAAAAATCTGCGATTTCCAAATTTGGGCAATACTAGTTATTTGGGATAAAATTTGTAGTTTTAAACCCCAGAAAATGAGTCTGTGCCGCCACTGAATGCTCATGGAGGCTCCCCTTGCCGACATTCCAATAAATTTTAATTTCGTGGAGGTTCTTCTTTTACAATTCATTTAAGACTATGACAAGAAAATTGATTGACATGAGGGGCATCAGATCCACCCAAGTTGCTGGTAATAAACTAAATAATAACGATGCACTCCCTCTTGGTTGGCGGGTGACACGTAGGTGACCCCATATATTTTGAAAATGTCACCAAAGACCATTTTTTTTAAAAAGTTTTACCACTGTCACCTAAAGACCCGTATAAATGTTGAATATTTTCACACCCAATACCCCAATATTTGGTAAATTTTTGCAAATTTTCTAAAAAGACCACATTTTTGGAATTTGCATACAATTTGTCCAACCCCCCCCGAAAACCCCCTATTTGGGAGCATTTGGCTGTCTCTCACCCCAATACAGTAATCCCTATTTGTCCAGTACTCTGTCACAGAATGCCCCTGGTTGTGGAATCGCCACCTTACACCCATACCCATTTCATATGTGATACCTCCACCCCCCCCGGCCCCCAGGCATACGGTACGTTGCGTAATTATTAACACACAAGTAATTGTTTAGCACACAATACCACTGAACATACACCATTTTACGTGCGCATGTTTACAATCGTGTAATAACGATTTAACTTGGCAATAGGGCCGTTGCTTGAATCGGCAGCGAAAGATTCCGCTTACACATTGAAGCAGACTAAATGATGCAAGCAAAATGTTAATGCCATTAAAACCTAGGGGTGCCACCTGAAAAACAAACTGTCATCTCTATTGAACATAATTCTACACCAATGGTGACATAAGTTTTCGTGGACACCCTCTAGAATTTTTGTACAAATGGTTAAAGTTGCAGCAAATTTCGATTTTTGCAATTGCTATGATCAAACTCGTGACAGATTATGGGATTCTTGCAATTCGGAATAATAACGACAGTCATTTTTATTAGGCTCAGCTAGAAGTCACGCAGGCGGCGGTATGCCGCCACAAACAAAAATGGTGCAAGGCAACGCTCCCTCGTTGGAGTGAAAAAAAATAAATAGTGACGTAACTTTAACTTGACGTAACTTGCTTTGTTTTGAACTGTCATGAAGCCAATTTCTGTGAAAACACTAAAATGATCTCAAGCCCATTTCTGTGGGAAGAGGCCTTTTAAAGGTCCATTGGCCCGATCGCTAATAGCCTCGTCCCCAGAACCCCAGATTTTTTTACCGAAGTGGTCGACAATTTTGGTATCGGAAAAGCTACTATTTTTCTCATTTTCTTTGAAACTCTTAGGTCTAAAGGATGTTTGTTTGGCATTTATGAACAAAAAGTACTCCATTTGTTGGTCGACCAATATTTTACACCGTACTCGAGGGGTGGGCTCACAATCACGTTTTTAGCTTCACATCAAAACAGATTAAAATAATCGGCGAGAAAATATGCAGAAGGGGTTTTGGGGTGAAGCCCATCTACCAAGATAAAACATAAAGACTTAAATGGACCATCCCCCCCTTTAAGGATATTTTGAAAATGACACGAACCGAAAAAATGTGTGTCATATGCTCAAGACCCTCTCTTTCATATTTAAAGTGCAGGGATGAGATTTTTTAGGATATT